>JBBPKD010000971.1:0-12817 GCA_038089075.1 Singerocomus inundabilis
CCGATGAATCATGCATGGTCAGCACCGACGGGAACGGCTAGACAGACGGGCGCACCTCATCGTCCAGTCCAAAGACATCTTGAAAGTGGGCTTCGTCCTCTGGTAGACCGGCTGCGTACGCCCACTGCAAGAACGTGCATCAGACCACCGCCTGTAGGGCTGAATCGATGGATCGAATCGAAATGGGCTGACGTACGGCATTGAACACCTGTCCAATAATGCCGCGTGAATAAGGGGCTAAATCTATTCATGAGTGAGTGATACCTCTGGGTTGCTTTCGAGAGGGATCCAGCGCGAATTTGCCATGGTCAGAGACGGCGTCGATTAATTATTTTTGATGGTTTGACAGATGAATCAGCGTGAGGACGGCTGTGGTCTGTTTTGTGTTGCAAGGCCACTTCCAGGAGGTATTACGTAAGACGAGAAACCCATCCCTCATTCATTCTCGTTTTCAATGAGACATTCTTGTGCATGCTCAGTCACAGATCCAGCGTTGCATGGGAAATACCGTGGCGAGTGAACACACCTCAAGGTCTCACCACTGTATGTTTGCGCGCCAATCAAATACTATCGTAAATTAAAATCAGCTCACATCCGAAAGGGACTAGTCGGTTAGCACTGCCTCGGCAACGCACGCAAATTTTCAAGTTGTAATGATCACCTGTCTGATTGATTGATTCGAGTGATCATATATTGGTGGATCTCGAGACGCTTCCATCGACCCTACTAGTGCTTTTAAAAGTAGTTCCTCGCACGTTTCACAACGGCGATGGTGGAGGTCCGAGAATTATTGCCTGCCATTGTGCAGCAGGTGCTTGCAGGGCTTTGCGCTCAATGTATACGTACGAACCTCTGATGACAAGAACGAGGACAGCGTGCTCATGAAAACGCACAGGTAATGCTCCCAGTCGAGACGGCCGGAAGAAACCCATGGGACAATCAAATCTTCGGTACGAGGCAGCTTCTTGACGGAGCAACATTCGACTGAGTCCATGTGGATAGATGGGGAATTCCGCTCAAAGCTCTTTTGTGAAGGTGTGGACGAGCCTTTGAGAGCGGATGTGGCATGGGCGTCCAGGCGAGGATTCAGTACCCTGTGTGTACCGTGGCCTCTTCAACTCGTACTGCATCACCATCTGGCGTCGATGGTACGCAGTGTAGCTGGGTCGTTCATGGTGCCCGACCCTTTATCTTCTTGGGGCATGTTAGCCAATTCGGACGACGGTGTTCGGGCGACTGTCCCTGAGCCGTACGCGTAAATTTGAAACATGATACCTACTCGTCGACGGTCCTCGTGACATCACTGCTGCTGTAGTTGATTCAACCTGCACAAAGCTTTCAGTACTGCTACGTCAGCAATCCTATCCGAGTTGTGAAACATCTGCCACGCTTATCGTTGGATTGCAAGCGGCCCATGGTACGAAGGTCGAACGATGAGACAGCCGAGACTGCAGTGTTACAGCCAGCAAGGTCGTGTTTAGAGTGAAACGTGTACACGGGTACAAACAACGGCTGTGACCAAAGAATAAGTGAAACTAAAAACGGCATAGAACCTCGTACCGAATCCAAATGAGCTTGAAGAAAAGGTGAGTGCTCCCTTTGAGAGTCTGAAAAAGCTACCTAATGGGCTCTATTTTACCACCGGGACAGTAAACTCGACCTCTTGGTCCGAGTGCGTTACGCGAACCCAATCCCGCCGCCGCCATGTCCTCCAAAGTTGCTCGAGATTCCTACGAACCCGATGCGCTATGCACGTCCGGACTTTTTGAACGCCATTGCAAATGATACGCCGCTGCCAATGATCGTGGACGCAGAGTGTGGCATGCCGCTGGACCTTGGGCGCTGGGAGTGCTTGTGGGACGACGATGGGGATGACTCTGGTTCGTGCAAACAACCCTCTCTCTCGCACATGCTACAACGTTCACATCTTCTTCAGCACTGAACCCAGACCCGGAAAACCTCCCATCACTAGACCCAAAAGACCGCTTTCTCCTCGGTGACCCATCAGCAAACTCGACTCCATACACAAACGGAGTTGCCCCTGTATCAGGTTCCGGCGCATCCACGCCTCTACCGGCTCATGTACCATGGCTACGGAAGACAGAATACATTAGCAGAGAGGGCGTGCAACGCAGCTCGTCCACCCAAGAAATGTAAGGCTCTCGCTCTCATGCGCGTTTGGGCTAATTCTGTGATAGAAAACCGCTCCCGCAGCACATCGACGTCTCTCGCTCTGCCCAGCTACGAGACATAGAGGCGTCGTTTGCTGCATGTAATGATACCTCCCAATTCGATCTCTCGACCCTCCGTCACCCAAACAAGCAAGGTATCACGGCTGTCGAATCGTTTGAGATATATCCAGACGCCGATATTTGGGCCAACGCGTATGATTTGTTCAGGTTTAGCGAGCGGCCTGGTGAGAGGTCGATTGACGTCAGTGTGGTCGTCTTTTTGTTTTCCTGCCACGATGTTCTTAGGCACTCCGAACACAGGCGGAGGATCCCCGGTTGGATTGTGCTATTTTGCGGCCCATGGAATCGGACGGCGACCACTTTTTGGCTTATTACCTCACCAAAGACGATGAATCTGCGTTGGAATTCAAGGAACGACGTAGAAATGGTGCATCTCCATCGCTGGAAGAAGATCCCAAAGTACGTATTAGGTTGTGTTGGTGCAACAAAGTCATTGATCTTGGCTTGAATGAGACAGACGACCGCGTTTCACTTTTTGCGCGACTACGAGACCGTCAAGATCGAGCAAGAAGTGCCCAACGAATTCCTGCTAGTGATTGATCATGAAGACACGCCAGAAAACATCTCTGGCAGCGAGGAGAAACGCGTCAAGGGCGCATACTACAAGAACATTGAGCGGAAGATGACTCTGAAGAAGAGACGGACAAACGTGAGTGGTATTGGGGTCGTGCTGTGTTCTTGGGGTTCAACATGGTCCATACAGGCGATGGAGACGTACCTGGACAAGTGGCAAGTGGTACACATTTCGCATGTGCCGATGAGCAAAGAGGAGCTGGACGAACGAGAAGAGCTTCTTGCTGAAGTGACTGACCCCGCCTTCTTGCTGAACCGGGATGATGTAGACGCAGACGGTGAGATTGATATTGATGCGTTGGGGCATCAGACACCTATAGGAGCGATGGACGAAGGGGGAAACGCTCTGGCTGATATATTTTGATGTGATTGATGTGTTGTATTGTTTCGTGAAGCGACGGTCGTTGGCAGCGATGGACAGGGCGGAGATGCGGCAAGGCAACGCGACACAACGGAGACGATCACACATCATGAACAAGTTGACGGTCGGAAGAAGACGGACCCGCAAAGTCAATTTCTTTCATCTAGTTTTGGGACAGGCCACTGATTGTTATTCAGAGCTAAGAACCAAGAGAATGGGATCGTTGGATCTGGTCCCATACACACACACAGGGTGGAGCTGGTATGATTTATGTCGGATCGCAGCCAATTTTATCCTGCCGGGTAACCCGGTTGCAGGCCTCGGTGTTGGAAGGGTTCAGCACGGTCCGATGTGAGAAAATCGATGGCGATAAACAGGCTGCTCACGCGCGCCCAGTTTGTCTGTGGATCGCGAAGCGTCACATCACTCGGATTCGTGTCGGCACGATAAGTGGAAATGAAGGGTGGTATAAAGGCGAGATAAGCGCTACTTTTGTTCGGACTGAGGGGGGATGGAGGGGTGAATTGGAAACGCGTAGCTCCATTTAGCACGACCGTGGACCATCGCATTTCCCAGTCATGCGCTGCCATCTCCATCGAGCCGGGTCCAAAATGGGCCCGTAGCGGGGACAGCAAGCGCACCCGGTGGTAGACACTGCCAGGGTGGTCATGTCTGTCAGCGCGCCCGGCTTTGGTACCTTCCGGGCATATCGAGGTCCCATCCGGCCTCAGCTAGTCTGATAACCGCGACTGCTGCGCTGTAACATTTTACTTGTACAGTGGATCCGACCTAGCGCATCTCAAGCTCCGCTTGGACTGGCACGTTCAATTAGGTCGTCCTTTCACAGGCCGTCCGGGTTTTCGAAACGAAGATTCGTAGTGTACATATACCTCGCCCAACCAGGCTCGTCATGTCTCCACTCCCCCCCGCTCCTCCGACATGGCCAACTCTACCGAGGGCTCCAACTTTCGTCGTCGTATCATCATGGACATCTTCCATGCCACCCTGCTGCCCCCCTTGATGCTCTCCATATCGGCCCATCTGCTGCATGTCCAACTTGGATGGTGGTCAGTACCGGCCTACCTGCTCTCTATCCTGCTTGTAGCCATCGTGAGAGTACAGTACACCCAGTTCGTGCAGAGACGAGAGGCCGAACAGCTCGGCGCAAGACACATTCCCTGTGTCGTCGGCAAATGGCCAGGCAACATCGATGTCATGCTCAGAATGAAAAAGGCCTTGGCAACGAGCTACATCTACGATCCTTACCTGGAACTCTTTGAAGAGTACCAATGCACTACCCTCAACACGCGCTTCTTGTGGATGGACAACGTAAGTGAGTCGCGTCTCGTGGGTACGAAGATGGGTACATCCGCTCGGTACAACAGATCGTCTCCATGGACGAAGAACATATCAAATATGTCCTCGCCACAGGGTTCAATCACTTCTGGCGCGGGACCGCTCAACGAGAGCGGCTGTGAGCGATTATGTCCCTTTCGGTACTCGCATGTCCTCACACGCCTTGCAGGGAAAACTTTTTGGGTGATGGCATCTTCAACCGAGATGACCAGGCAGGTATCCGTTTTGATCATTTACGAAACAAACACTCACTCATTTAAACAGACATGGAAGTCGGTAGGTATCACCCATCCGGAATGGAATGGAATCATACTCAGGGTCCATTCAGCACCGATCGCTCGCACGTCCATTCTTTGCACGGGACAGAGTCTCGGATTTTGAGTTGTTCGACAAGTACACGACTCGGACACTCTCGATATTGTCAGATCAAGCAGCTGCAGATCAACCTTGCGACGTGCAGGACCTTTATGCACGCTTCACAATCGATGCAGCTTCAGAATTCTTGTTTGGGAAGAACTTGGATACATTGTCAGGGAAACTCCCGTCAGCAGACTCGGCGAGCCTGGGTGCACGCGGGTCCTCTGCGGACGATGCTTGGGGGGCATTCGCAAAGTCGTTTGATGCAGTGCAACAAATTATAACCGTCCGTGCCCAGACCGGAATCATATGGCCCGTATTCGAGCTACTCGATGACAAGACAGCACCCTATGTGGATGCCATCAGACAATGGCTCGATCCACTCATCAGCCAAACTTTGGAAGAAAAGGCCACGTCGAAGCGAATCGGCATCAACAGCGACTTTGAGGAAAAGACGTTCTTGCAGCACCTAGCTGACAGTACCGAAGGTTCGTAATGCGTCATGTCGGCGTTGTCGTGTTGCTAAACTACATGTAGACACCGGCAAGATTCGCGACCAACTGCTTAATATGCTACTTGCCGCGAGAGATACGGTGCGCACTCCACCAAGATAGCCTATCTTAATACTCATAACGTTGCGCGTTTTGAAATATAGACTGCTTGTTTATTGACATACGTCACTTACTTCCTTGCTCTTCATCCGAACGTCGCCCGAAAGCTCAGGAACGAGGTGCTGGACGTGTGTGGCTACGGCACACCCACCTATGAGAATATCAAGAAGCTGAGATACAGTAAGGGTTTAATGGCGGTCAAGCAACGGCCACTAACTTGTCGGTAGTGAAAGCGGTTATCGATGAGACTCTGAGATTATTCCCACCTGTACCCCTCAATCAGCGGCAAAGTCGACCGACCTCATGCACCCTCCCACCTCCTGACAAATCGTTTTCCACCACGTCGGACAAACCCCTCTACATGCCCAAAAGCACGACATTTTTCTATTCGACGCTTCTGATGCAACGGAACAAGGCGCTTTGGGGCCCTGATGCAGATGAGTTTGACCCAGAGCGCTGGATCGATCCCAATAGGTTGTCACGCTTCACTTCAAACCCGATGATGTTCACTCCATTTAGTGCTGGTCCGCGCATCGTGAGTATTCCGGATGATCTCATGTTCCACGTGATTGAGTTGCTGAGAGGCCGCCCACTGCCTGTTTTAGTGTATCGGTCAAAATTACGCCTATAATGAAGCCTCGTTTTTCCTCATCAGGCTGATGCAACAGTTTGATACCTTTTCGTTAGCTACGGATACCCAACCGCAGTCTTCACTGCCCCCTCCAGAATGGAAGCATGGGCGTGGACGCCAGGCGGTGGAAATGATTCGACCCTCTGCTGCGATGACGTTGTTTGTCAAAGTAAGCGATTCATTTCCGTATCTGAATGGTTTTGTTCATTGTGATTTCAGAGTGGACTTTGGGTGAGGCTGGGCAAGGCCGCAGCGCAATGACATGGGGATGACGGACGATAATTCTATCTATTTTCCCACTTTCTCCACATTCACCAGGTTGAATGCGGGTAATAATTATCAAGGAACAAGGAACAATGGATGGTGCACTCTGTATCCATTTTTATGACTTATCGTCGGCTTACCATGTATATAACTGACGCGGTATACAAGGACTCAATTCTTCGGAGATTCGCTGTAGAGAACAACTTTTAAATGAATATATGGAATCGACAAAAAGTGATACGTTCCAGTGTTGCGGTCAGGGGACACCTCGGCGAATGTATTTTATCCGGCCTTGTATCGACGGGCTGACAAAAGGCAGGCCGCCCGTAGTTCTACCAAGAATGATGGTAGCCCGTGCCCTGCGGACGGACACCTCCGATTCCGTTCCCAGTCCGTAAGCATCATCATGCGTGTTCCATCGGAACACCCGCAAGAGAAGCGACGTGTCCGTTATGGCCGCCTCTTGACCCACTAGACTCGGTGCGTCCTTGAACATCTGGTAGCCATCGAATCCTTCCGCTATAAACGCGATCATGGCGACCGTGTACGTGCCATCTCCGTCCAGCGCAACCTTGGGAGCTAGTGGCCCTGGGACGCCGCATGTGTGACTGGAGACAAGGAACACGCCACGGACGCGGGCGCCGACTGGTGCCCGTGGGTCAACACTGAACGGCACACCTGAGACCTGTAAGAACCGCCCGTGGACGATGTCGCAGGCGGCATTCTTGAGCGCCGCGCAGATGATCCGTGTTCGGAAGCGCTTCACCACGAACGAGTTGTCAAATGGGAGGACGTCTGTGTGTGGCGAGCGCTGAGTAGCCCACGCGCACACACACAGGGGTAGCGCGAGGCGCGCTGTGTAGATGAAGAACACGCACCAATCATGTCCTTGACGGTGATTTCGCCGGCGTCGATTATCCTGTCACATCGCAGGCTGCCAGAATCGATGAGCGCAATGTCGGCATTGTAATATGCCCGGACTGCGTCTGCCAGCATGTTGCCCATGTTGGTCTCTTTTATCCGAACGATCGAGGTACACATGTCCAGCGGTACAACACTATGAAAGAGTGGCTTATCGATCGTATCCGCGACGCGTGCCCGAAGCTCAACGAGGATGTTATGCATACCACGATCATCTGGAAAACCATTGGCCAAGGTTAAATCACGCGTTTGCTGGACTGTGGAAACGTGTTAGTCACATTCAAATGTTCATTGGCTGAAAGCGGACTAGACCACCTCTGATATACTTTATGGATGCTTTTCCGTTCTGTCGGGAGAGCCTTGATGTTGCTGAATGTTCGTAAATCGGTACCAGATTTGATAAGTTTAATATTTCCCTCAAAGGTATCGTTCGTCGCTTTAAGCTTGGCTCCGTGCACAGCCAATTCATGATCGTGACCACCCAGAATCAGATCCACGTCTTTGTCGCAAGCTGTGGCAAGGCGAATGTCCTCGTGACGCATATGAGTCAGCGCGATGACTATATCCACACCGTGTGGAAAACAAAGTGTGTTGGAGATGCGTTGCGCCACAGAAACAGGGTCGAGAATGATGCAATCCGGCGGAAGACGCTGGCAATTGGACGGCCAGTCACTAAAGTAATCCACGAGCAATCAGCGAGAGTTTTTTTTCTTGTGTGTATGTGCTCAACGAACGTGCCCGCGAGGCTGAAGAAGCTAATTCTGTACCCTTCTGCTCGAGGATGAGATACTCTGGGGCTGTGGCTACTAGCCGTCGGCATCGGCGTGTATTGCGTTCGCCAGGAGCCAGGGGAAAGTGCAGCCCTGAGAGAGGCTGACCAAGGCTTGCTCTCCGAAATCAAAGTCTTTTTCCCCCCAAGAGTAAGTGCTCGGTGTGTCATAGACAAGATATCATGGCCCATAGCATGCAACGTCGACCAAAAGATGATTTAGCACCGGAACCATGTGTGCGCCTCGCATCACAGCGTTCTCGAGCGATGGACTGAACGCGTCTCCATTGAATATGGTGATGGGACGTTCTGCTTCTGGAGCATCCTTGAAGTTTCGAAATACTCCCAAGAGCAGTTGACTGGTTGATATGGTACTGCAGGGAACCCAAAAAACCATCGAATCGTTAGTTGACATGAAGACAAGACGCGTTACTACGTAGTTCCCCACTCACTACGTCGTTGAAATGTAAGAAGGATAGTTTGTCGTACGATGGATCTTCCATCGTCTGACTAGGCCTGTGGAATGTCAACTGAAGGAAGTGGTTGCGGGCATGCCTGGGTAACTGATTCGTGGTCTTGGTACGAGTCATACTATGGATGCCATCGGAGCCGCTGAGGATGCCCAAACAAGTCCATGCTGTTGGACAATATCATATAAATATTAGGGTACAATCCTCACTCTCCGATCGCACCCCAATTGATGGAGAGGTTCCGATACTCGGCACAGACACGTACATCCAATATCGCCCCAGTCGCCCATTGTAGCCCCTCAAGAGAGGGGGGGGGGGCACATAGAAAGAGGGCACGATGTAGCAGAATAGAATTCCTCGCTCTCGCACCCACCTCGCGCCTAGTTTGCACTCGGCCTGTCTAATCCGTGCTAGGTACAACACATGCAATAGAACGGCTCATAGACACAGCCTAGTTAGCATACATGCGAGTCTGTAAGTCGGCGACGTTCAATGTGAGCAGAACATTGAATTGCGGAGATTTTCCAGGACGAGGTTTGTGTGATCGAGCTATGGGAGTTTTTACATTCTACACCCGAACTGAGCACTCGACCTTGATCAGCAGTATTCGACAGGGAAGACTGACGCTTTTGTCAAAGCGACGATGAAAGGACGCGGCACGATCAAAGAGGCTATCAACAAGCTTGAGATGAGGCCCAGTAATATGTACGGGGACTCTGGGGAACTTTGCAACACTACATTCATACAGTTACAGTCACTGTGTGTAATCACTTGGACTACCAATCCAACTCCATCCGCGGCCTGGTTCGAAGTCGTTCACGGCTCTACAACTTCAAGCCTCTATATGAAATATTTGTGTACAACATAATCGTTTTATTACAGACCATTAACCCTTACTGCCCTTTCGCTTCGCGTTCCAACTTCTTTGAAATCCAACGACGAGTATCTTTGAGTACCATGTGGATGCAGGGGATGAAAAAGGATTTCCATTCAATTGTGAAGATGACATAGTCGACCAATGCATGACTCCAGAACGGCGTGACCGTGTCAGGACGATTAGACATGGCCGCTCCGCATGATAGGCCAACTTTACGCAAAGCCGAGCGCACGTACGCTTTAGGTGTGGGTACAAAAGTCGATGGGTTCTGGATGTTGGACATTTTAGAGACCTGGAACCGTGTTCGGATGGGCATCAAGCAAGCATAAACAACGCAGAGGAGATACGTACAACATAGTGTGTGTTTAGGTGTTGGACAATGATGTTGTGTGCTCGAACCTCCTCTGCCAGTGCACTCGTGAAAGTCGATACGAACGCCTTCGTACCAGCATAGGTCGCAACCATCGGGGCAGCAACTTGGCCAGCAAGAGACCCAATGTTCAGGATCAATCCACGTTTTCTATGAGGAACGCTTTGTGAGGTCCATTGCACATGCAACGAGAAAGAGTGACTGACCGTTGTATCATGCCAGGGAGTACGGCATGCGTGACATTCACGGTACCCTGAACATTGATCATTACAATGTCCTCATTTTCTTGTTCTGTCGTCTCCACAAAATATGTCGGCATCGCGTGCGATTTGCCAACGTTGTTCACTATCAAAGCAGTTGTCAATGTGCTACGGGGCTAAGAAAAAAAGAGCAGAAGGAAGATTCACCAAGAACACCAATGTTCAAGCCTCGGATGGTGGATTCAAGCTCATTCAGTGCCACCGGATTGTTTTTGGCGAAATCGATCAAGTGGATCTGTGTTTCCACCTTGCCCGCCGTCCTTTGCACTACGAGCGCGAAGTGAGCAATTCATACATATGCCAAGAAAAGAAATAAAAAAAGAGGTGGGGGAGAGCGTACCAATTTCGGCTGCAACGGCCGTCAGCGCAGTCCTATTGCGTGCAACTAGCAGAACGTTGAAGCCGGAAGCAGCCAACTGGAGTGAAAACTCCTTTCCAATACCATCGGATGCGCCAGTAACAACTGTTAGGAGAGGGTGATTTCAAGCGTGGGTATATTCTAGAAACAACACGCACCTGCCCATGCACCCTCGTTGGCACCAAAGTGCTTGAGCTAAAGACGAAGAAAGGGCGCAAATATCAGGGTGTGTGGGAGGTGTCGAGCAACAACAGACCTACACTTTTTCCAGACAACAAAAAGGTCTGAGAGAAGACGAGGCATGTCTTGAGCAGGAAACGGGCAACCGTGAAAGCGCCAACCAAGAAAACCAGACCAAAGGTCCACGATGGGCACACTGTGCTCAATAGATCCATCATTCGAGCAAAGAGCATCAGATTCTTTCGCTCAACGTTCACAAGGCAACGTAACGTACCGCAACATCACGGCATCAGGAGCTATTAAGTAAGTAAATGCTGCAATGAAAATGTGCCAACTGTGTTTCATGGACATTTCCGACTGTCTCAGCTGTAAGTGGAAACAGTTTTGCTCAGTAGTTTTAATTCATGGTGCTTGTACACGCATAGAGCATATGCAACATCAATTGTTCACGTCACTTACACACTCCCAACCGCCCTTCAAGTTCTCTTTCCAAAGCGTCGCCTTTCTATCGCCACAGCTGACCGCAAGTAGGTTGCCGGCGAGACTCCATGACACTCGCCACACAACATCGGGAAACCTGCCCGGTGTTGTCGGCGAGTTCTGTGATGCAGTAGGGGACGGGTCAAGAGTCGTCTTCACCCATTTTGCAGTCGGCGCATCCTTGGTCCAGATCAGCACGGACTTGTCCTGGACAGGGAGAAAAATTCATGTCAGAAAACCAATTCATTTTTCCATGCCTCATCCTTGAGACATAGCATACCTGTGATGCCGTGGCTATATAGCTCCTCGGCAACCCGATATTCGGCGCCCACGTGACATCGCGCACCCAGTCTCTGTGTCCTTCGAGCGTTTCCTCCTCGACCCATGTCTGCGTGTCATCGCGAAAAGACCATATCTTGACCAGGTTATCGCACCAACGCTGGCAAAGCGTTTAAAGGGTGTAGGAGGGAACGGCGCCTCAGGCTGATGAAGGTGGATAAGTGAACCAGGGTGAGTAGCAGGCGCCCAAGAAACAGCATTACAGCAGGTTGCGTGGCCATTAAAGATGTCCGCGACCCACTGGCCGTCGTCTGCAAAGGACGTTCGACAGAATTTGATACATCATCAGCGATGAGTTTGAAATGAAGGCGGACAAACAAACCTTTGAGAGTAAGCACGGAAAGCTTGCCATCGGAAGAGGCACATGCCAGGATAGCACCTAGCTCGTGGGGGCCCAGGAAATAGGATTGACTATGTAGCATCATAAGATCAGATAGGACATACAAATGTAGGTGCGAAAAGTACCTGACGCACTATGCAACGAGTGTTCTTTGATCTTCGTCTACGACCTGCGTTTGCTCTCTCCAGATGAGTACTTGACCATCATACGAGCACGATGCAAGAATGTTACCGAACTTGGGATGGGCCCACGCAACTTGCCAGACGGGGCCAGTGTGACTAACAGGTCAACGAAGTGAGCATCAGTCCTAGCGGATTCGTTAGACACGTACCCCTTTAATGTCTGCCCTCCCGACTTGGATGGCTCGCCGTCGACGACGTTTGAAACCTTGACGGTGCGGTCAGAAGAACACGTAGCAAGCCGCTTCTCATAGCAATCAAGCTGAGCGTCGTGCTTGAAAGGACAGAGAACGAGATGAGTAGGTGTACAGTACGTTCGGAACAGAAAGGTATGCATACGATCATGTCCTCGTGCGCGGTTTCGATTGGGACCACATCGGTAGTCGTCGCGCTCACCATTTTGTCGATACTGATGGCTTCATACACGAAGTATGTCTCGTAACTCGAAGTTGCAGAGCCGTAATAACTTTGTCACCGTATGGCACAAGGATTGGGTTGAGCCTCACGCCGGTGCGGCGTAAAAGCTTGTGGAAAGGTCTACTGTAGCTTCACCCACTAAATGTAAAGAATGTTTGACTTTTTTTTGGGTGTCTTGCATTGGCCAGGTGTCAGGAACAGACAAAAGACAAGAGCTGTGATGGGCTTGCTTGTAGAGATGAAAGGAATGAATATCCTATTCTGAGGTCTACACCGTACTAGAACAGGGTTTATATACTATAGGGTCGTGCACACAGACCATGATTTAGGGCTGGCGTGAGAACGTGATCAGTAAGCTAAGTGTAATCGTAAATGTGTCATAAAGGGTTATCGGCCAATGAGGAACGTCTACCAGTAAGCGTGCTCAGTAAGCAGGGCAAAGGGTAGTGACG
>JBBPKD010000972.1:0-12809 GCA_038089075.1 Singerocomus inundabilis
GGGAGTTCGTCGGACGGGCATGCGTGGCGTCGTCCAGCATCGCGGTCTTCGCACCTATATCTGGACGACGACGTGGGCGAGCACACACACCTCATGGCAGCCGCGACGGGCCACACTTACGGCGGACACCGGCATGCACACGATTGGTATTACGAGAGCGATCAGGAGCAAGAGCGGCGGTGGCGAGAGCAGCTGGTGGACGAGGCGTTTGGAAAATGGCCAGGGAGGCTGCTCAACAGGCGTGTGAGTCCGTTCCTGTGCTTTCGAATGGCGGCTGATCGTTCATCGGTTCCCTTTGTACGACCCCAGTGGTGGTGGTGGCATATGGAGCCCATCATATGCTGTTTTTGCCTCACGGACGAGGAGCAGGAATGATAACATTTCCTTTCTTCTTCTTCTTTTCTTAAGAGGGTTGGGCTCTATTTGGTGTGTACATGTCACGACACTTGTATCATAAAAAACCTCTGTATATCATTTGCACTCTAAGAACAGTTTGGCTAGGTGTACTCTTGTTGAAAGGTTTCGATATAAGCAGATTGGGTCAATGCTTGGGGATCACCATGGTAGGAGGCAAGGTTGTGATAGGAGGAAGCAAGCTCGCTGCACTCTTGCGCGCGCTTTGAATCAGAAGCTGGTCCATGACAACGATGGCTGCCATTGCTTCGACGATGGGGACAGCGCGAGGCACGACACATGGATCATGGCGCCCTCGAGCAGCCAAAGTCCCCGGAGTTCCATCATACTGGGCAGTGTTCTGCGCCTGTGAAATGGTGGCCGGAGATTTGAATCCGATCCTGTACCAGAGTGATCCTCAGATGAGTCGAGCTGTCCCTCCCAAAGCCAGAATAGAGAGGACGGACTTGCCTAAAGTAAATGTCTTCACCGTTGGTGATCCCACCCTGGATTCCCCCGCTCCAGTTGGTCGAGGTACCGAGTTTGCCCTCCTTGAGCACAAAAGCGTCGTTGTGCTTGCTTCCAGGAACTTGGGTGCCTCTGAATCCAGACCCGACTTCGAATGCCTTGGTGGCAGGAATGGAGAGCATCGCATGGGCCAACTTGGCTTCGAACTTGTCAAACACCGGCTCTCCCAAGCCCGACGGGACGTTACGGATGACACAGGTCACCGTACCACCGATGGAATCTTGGGCCTCCTTGGCACGGATAATGCGCTGTCAACATGGCGACAAAGTACGTTTAGGCAATTTAGGAGTGGCACACTTGAGGCGGTGGGACCCACCTTGGTCATCCGCTCAGCTGTTTCGGGATGAGGACAACGTGTGGGGTGCTTGTCCACGTCTTCGCGGGTAATGGTCGCCAAGAGCTGGCGAAATTCAGGGGAGAGGGCGTCTGCAGCGTCGTCGTTGTCCTCGTCGCCATCAAGGGTCATGGAGGGCGGGGCGACATTGGATGGCAAGTGAATCTTGCCGACGGACGAGACGAATGCGACTATTTCGATGCCGTAAACCAATTTCAGGTATCGCTCGGCAATGGCACCAGCGGCAACACGTCCTGTTCAGGCCAACCCAAGTGAGGAACGAAAAAAAGACAGGGTCGACGGGAAAAGATTGGGTTTTTACCGATGGTCTCACGGGCACTACTGCGGCCACCCCCACTGCTCGCCTTGATGCCGTATTTCTCGAGGTAGGTATAGTCTGCGTGACTTGGGCGTGGGTACAGGTCCGTTTCGGAATAGTCCTTTGGGCGCTGGTCCTCGTTTTTGACGAGGAGCCCGATGGGTGTTCCGAGAGTGACTCCATGCTCGATTCCAGATTGGATCTGAACCAGATCTTTTTCGTCTCTCTGTCGATGGGGCGTAAGCCGAGACGGGATGGAGCTGTGAGTTGGACACTTGCGGGTGTAGTCAGATTGCTCTGGCCGGGTCGTCTCCGGCTCAGCTGAACTTGGATGTCCGCAGCGGACAATTCGAGACCCTGCGAGACTTGTTAGGTGGATACGGGGCGAGACAGATCCGTCATACCGGGGGACAGCCGTCAATAATGGCACCCACGGAAGCACAGTGGCTTTCGCCGTAGGTGGTGACGCGGAACAGAGATCCAAAGGTCGACATGGGGGGTTTGCGATGAAGATGGTAGTGAGAGACAGAGCCGGGTCTACGGTTCGGGTCAGTATACCGGAGGCGAGGCGGTACTCGACGGGGCTAAAGGCGACGACGCCGATGAAGTGAGCGCTGGCGAGTCGGGCAGGGGAAAGAGGAGGGCCCTCTTCAAGTCAGTGTCAACAAGTCGTCGAGCATGATCTCGTGGGAATGGCAGTGCCATGGTCGACCCCGACCTTGTTTAATTACTCGCGTTACCCACACCCAAACCCGATTCATCACACCAGTCACCATGTCTGCCAATGGCTCTGTCTCCGGCGCAGTGGCTTCAGGCTCGAGGTCACGCCCACAGGCGAGGAAGAAGCCGAGCGATGATGCAGCATATTTTGGGCCACCTACCGCGTCCAAGAGACAGGCGGCTGACAGGGCAGAAGGAGAACCTCGGGTCAAGAGAAAACGCATGGAACCGCTGCGAAAAGTAGATAGGGCGGGCGTCGGTGTGGACGCAGACGAAGAAAAGTCCAGCGTATGTGTCCTTGCCTCGCACGAGACCGCAGCGCTTGCGCGTCCAGTCCTCATTCACGCTTGGATTACTCACCGGGTGGTGTCCAGATCGACTTCAAAAACCTACCCCTGACTACACTCCATCGATATATCTCCCATTTCAACCTCACGCCCCTCATAAGCCCGTCACCCCTCACAATTGCCGACCCTCCCACGCCTGCGTTCCTCCTGGAGCCCATGCCTCACGGTTCGCGTGCCCTTAGCCCCCTCGTTATCCCTACGCCCGCAAATCGACCACGAAGGGACCCAAAAGACCAAAGTCGGAGGCGTAGTTCACGCCTGTTGGAGGAGAATGAGAGCCGTACACCCATACTATCTGATGTCGCAGAAGTCCACACATTGCTGGCGACCTTGGCTGAGAAACATTTTCAGGATTACGTGGTCAACGAGATCGATACGTTGGCATCCTTTATGGTCAAAACGAAATGCGAATAATGTACTTGGTAGACGTGCGCTGGTCGCTGCTCTGTTGTTTTTTCTTACCTCCGTGTCATTCCAATGCATGCTGTTCGCGCTCTGAACTGTGAGGCTGTCAATGGTCTTGGTTAATTCTGAACATTCGTCTTATCAGACAAGAGCGTGTGGATGCTGACTAAGCGATCTGCGCTATTCGAGAAAAGGAAATTAGCATGTCCTGATCCTGCAAGTCTTCACAAACGTACTTGAACCACGTAACCTTTGTCTCCGTCTACCAGCAGCATTCGTTCTGGCTGCAGCTTCCCGGAGATTTGCTTTGCGTGGCATGCTGGAACTATCGACTTGCCACGGAGGTGCCTTGTGGCCTCCTAACCATTGCAAGTCGGATTTTACCGTTTTATAGCAGTGCGTGCAACTTGGTGTGTGTTCCGTTTCTTCATGAGCGGAACGCGATCTTTCGCTTCTGTGATCGAATCCACAGGTCCACATTTAGGCTCCTTGTAGATCGTCTCGCGACTTGGCCCAGTCTCCATGTCTTTGTGGCGCAAATGGGCGCCACCATATCATCGTCTACGTTCTGACTGATGGAAAACCGATCGTGTCGAGCTAGCCTCGTTGCAGACGGGCTCGGTGATTGGGATGAGGGTGGCAAATGCAAAGTGGCACGCCTTGCCAATCCAGCACCACTGGCGCGAACAAGACCCGTTACACTGCCTCGCAACCTCCGATCTATCCCGTTTGTCTAGTAACGAGATTCTTTCGAGACGTCGTCCAGTTACGCACCTCCCCTATTCCGTGCGCCCGCCCTTATCTGTGATCGAATTTGATTTTGTGAGCCCTCGACCCACTCACCATCTCTGCCACGGGTGAATGAGGGGAGGAGGGCATCCCATCTTCGTCGTTAGTCACTCCGTTGACTCTGGATCAATCCATTAACTCCGGCTCCTGCCCACCAAGCGGACTAGGAATCATCATCATTGGATCTTGGATTGCGTTCCATTTTGTGCGCCGCGAGCTTTTCCCTTGTGCGACATCTTTGCAATGCCGTATTCACATAAAAGATCTCTCCTGAAGCCATCCCGCCCAATCAAGCCTTGTTGGTATTCCTAACTCGTTGCCTCTTATACGCATGCACAGCAAAATTAATTCGTGACATCCCAGCACTTCTGCGCCACCTCTTGAGTCATCCACAGGCGATTGGACACGCAAACTCAAACCACTCGACAGGTGACCAAACCTGCTACAAGGCGGGGTCGTAAGTACCCTGCTGCGGACGTCATCCGTCCATTCTGCTGAACGCCATCACGTACATTATGTCGATAATCCATACTGCTTGCAGACCCCCTTCGTTGCCTTAGGTTTCATAGTTGAAACATGCGGATCTGTTCATGATGCTGTATACGTACGTTTGGTCCCATACTCTTTCAATTCTTGCTAGGCGTGGTGTAACGTATCCATAACAATCATGGTTTATGGTCGGCGACTATTCAATTGGTGATGATGGCTGATCACACCGCTGATGGCGCGATCACAGCCTGCTCGCTAGGGAACAGCTGGTGGGAACAAGGCGAGGAACAAGGCAAGGGCAAAACACCGTGCATTCTCACCATGCATGAACACGAACACGAACGGGCACTAGAGGGGCAGCTTATCGTTCGTATGCGTGCTGGAGTGCGGCCACCTACCGCGCACCCTACTGCTTCCCTTCCCTTCCCTTCCGACCATCATCCCCTTGTGGAGATCCTACCATTCTAATCTGTTTCCCTCATTCTCCTGTTTTGAAGTTCACCCTGTCGGACGTATTCCCGAGCTGTGAATTGCCGTCTTTTTTTATATACATACTATATATTATAGTTTCAGGAAAGGGGGTTCTTATCCATATTTTCGTTCATTTCCGGATCTCGACAATGCAGACTAAATATAACCGACGTTTTTGTGCTCGGGTGATTTAAACTGCCAACCCAACCTTGATTGTCAATGGGTTTTTGAACGCCTGTACCAACGTAACTGGGTCTGATGGAATCAGCGATAACGATCTCCAACGAGTGCGTGCGATCACCGGGTCTTTTTTTTTTTTTCTTTGATGCATCCAGCATGCGCCTACCCTCGACAGAGAAATATCTATTGAAAACATGAAAAAGGGGTCCGATGACAACTGCTATTCCGACGTTCATAACCTGTGTGTCAACAGGTTATGAGCCCCGGAATAACATTTGCCACCATAACTGTTTGGATCTCTCGTCCACCGATCGTCGCCCCCCTGTGTGTGCACACGACACACAAGACCGCTGCACCATGTTGCGCAGGTGGGTTATTCTTGTGTTCTTGCCATGACCGCCATTTGGAGGTGATGGATAATCGAATGTCCGCGGCGTGCCCATTGTGTGTCCCAGAGTCACACGATGATAAAGTGCGTAGATGAAGATCACAACGACGAGTCTCCTTACTTCCAGACTCGCTACCCGATCCACGGCTATACGATCGAGGGTCCGCGATGGGAAACAGCCAGGGAGAAAAAAAATAATCATAGCCAGCAGAATTGAAAAAGAACATCGCCAAGTCCGAACATCGCGACGTTATCGCTCCCAGATCACCACGTTCTCCTGATGGCCCTCCGTTTCATTTTTCGCTCTCTCTCCCCTTCGATCCACAGACCCTGTTCCGCGCACCTAACTCCATTCAGGATGCCCAAGTCGAAACGTGACACATGATCGGAGAAGAAAAATGGATGAGCGCGGTTTCTAAACCTAGCAACGCGGAAAAGCGGCCATGAACGCGTTCCGCGATCTCATATATATAATATATATATATATATATATGCGTGTGTGTGTCTGTGCGTGTGTGCGTGTCCGTGCGTGCATGTGCATGTGCGTACATGCGTGGAACGGGAAGACTGATGGCCGGAGTGGCCCGCGAGCGCGAGATGTCGTGGTGCGCTGTCATAGGATCGATTGGTAATAATGAGGTCAGATGGGCATGTTTTAGAGCGCGAAATGCGCAGTTTCTTGGCGGAATTTCGGTGAAAGGCTGATAAGGTGTTCCTATCCAGGTCGGAGATCTTAGATTGCCCAGCCCCAACCCTCCCCTTCAGGTGGGTCCCTCCGAAGCGATAGAAGCGTCGAGGTGCATGTGAGACACCGGTGCCACGCTAAAAACATGAGGGGGGAAGGGGGAGGGGGGGAGGGGAGGGAATGGGAGAGACTCCTGGATCTGGCGTTGCTGCCGGCACCTGTCGTGTGCGGGCACGTTTCCTTATTGCCACACCCTCGGCGCAAAGTCATACACCACCAGCGGGAATTTTTTTTACTCGTTCATCTACGGCAGACTGCGTCGCGACCAATCAAGAGTGGAATGATGGTGGTGTGATTGGGGACAGGCCGGCGATGCGTTCAATGCGGCCGGACGGACGACCATGGCCTGTGTCCGCACAATCAGCGACAAAGGAGCTTCGGTGGCCTTAAGATGGTCATGCCGGTAGACGCTGTGGCATGAAAAAGCATGCGAAACTCAAATAGATATGGGATCGCTCTCGTGGACACACTCCTTGAAGACGGTGAAACACTGGTGTGCACTCGCCTAATTTGTCCGAGGTCACAGGCCGGCACCGAGATAGAGCAGTGCAAGACAATATAAATGGGCATGTGCGACGCAGGAGCAGCATGGTCGCCGAGGACACGTTCCGAGGCCACCATTGCATAAAGTAAATGGACCTGCGCGTTAATCCATGGCATGGACAGCTTTTTCGTACCCAACAAGGCAACGGCGAGGAGGAATGCCACCCCCGCAGTTTAAGGGGCCTTGGCGCGCTGGGTCGATCCGATTCCGAAGCAGTGGTGCTGGTCCATCCGCTGGTGGTGATTGTACCAAACGTGTGGGTCCATTCTAGAAGCGGAGGTTCGCGTCCCGACACCCTACGAACGGATTCAACATACAACACCTCCCAACACGTGTGACCTCATCAAAAGTCCGCCTGTGGGAGCTTACGGCTGCTCCTTCCCAGGCTTGCTCCCTCGGTCTCTCAGGCAGATGGCGTGGCCCATGCCATCTATGGATCACCGGGTAATATCATCCGCAGAAACGCGAAAACACGCGTAAAGTGTTCATTCATCTCTATGGACGACGCTCATGAAACCCGCGCGTCTGGGTCGGAACTGGGTCGCTTTTCCAATATGCCATCCACGATTCCAAATGCGAGAGCTTCCCGCGCTTTGCACCACGTCAACGTGACGAAAAACGATTGCATGACTCAGAACCTTACCCGTCATGAAGTAATCACGTTCGAGTGCCTTCTCTGTGAACAAGCTTCAGTTCAGAACAGACTTCAAGCGGTCGGCTGCCGCACCAAAACGTTCCAGCCCTGAGGCCTCATTTTCGCCTTCTTTGGCACAGTGTCGCTGATATATGCCCGTTAGTAATTGGCGCACGCGCAGGATTTCCCTGGCATGAATGGCTATATCGGATGCCTGCCCAGAAGCCCCACCGGATGGTTCTGGAGGTGGAAAAATGAGTGATCGGTCCGCAGTGCCAAGTCTAGGACTGACGATGAATCATAATGCTGGCATTTGGAAGGCAGTGACGTTTCCCCCTTTCACCTGTTAATGCTCAATCATGATCAAGAACCCTCGGCTCGATGGACGGACCAGCAGCAAGGAGCAAGGAACCCATGGAACACGCCTGTCCAACGCAGTATGTATGTATGGGTGATGAAACGTACTGCAATCAACGAAATGCGTCATTTCTATTCAGAATGCCTCGCATCACGAAACAGACCTGCATCTGCAATGCGTCAATTCAAATCCTTCAACAGAAAGCTCTCACGTTTACGGTATCATAAATAGCCAGGCCTGCAGTCACGCTCCCACCTGGAGAGTTGATGTAGAAGTGGATTGGCTTTGACGTTTCTTCCGCTTCGAGAAAGAGGAGTTGGGCCACGATCAATGCTGAATCCGTGTCTCTGATCTAAGGGTCCCATCCAAGGATGGACATGAGCCCGCGGGCATCAGAACGAGTGAACCTTACGGGTCCATAGAGCATGACCACTCGTTCACGCAAAAGTCGAGAGAATATGTCATATGATCGCTCTCCACGACCCTAAATATGCAGTTCCACGTATGAGGGATCGAGTGCGTGAAAGCTGCCACTTGGACTCACAGTCTGTTCAATGACAATGGGCACGAGGTTCGCAGACGGCGCGTTCGAACGAGTGTCAAAGGGATGAAAACGGCGACTCGATTGCCTTGCCCATGGAAACGACTGCTTGCTGGCTGTTCTCCACGCGCTCCTGAGCATCTTGGAGTGGATGGTAGTCAAAGACAGGTGAAGTGTTGCCCTGCTGCACAGTGACTGAGGATGGACGGTATTGGCCACGTGATTTGGTGCGCGCAGAAAGTTGGTGTGGCAGACGCGCCTCTGCACGCTCTGAGCTCCACGACACGGCTGGCTGCTGGTGCTCACAACGTGGACGAGGTGCGCATACATACTGTCTATCGTCGCGAGCTCACACTTTCAATGGGTTTCAGACGGCTCTGCTGATACACACGCGTGATGGACGCGCTTCGCAGGTCCAAGGAGGCACCCATGGATTTTCAATTTACGTCTCGCCCCTCTAGCGGCACAAAACCAGTGTGGGCAGCACACCCCGACGATTCGAACACGTCTCGAAAACGTACGTTTCCATGTCCCTTGTGCGTGTATGTACCATCCCCCAATCCTCACCCCCCGGACAGGCCCCTTCAATGACCTAAACCCCGCATCCTCGACCTTCCCCGGATCTCCCTCCACGCCCATGTTTGGCGAAAACCGCAATGTTCCTTTCATCTTCCAGAGTCCCCCACCGCACACGAATTCTCCCTATCCGTGGGCACCGCCACCCCACTTTTCTCCCCAGAAGGCATTCCCTCAGCCACCTGTTCCAGAGCTTCGTGACGTGGACATGTCTGACCTGAGTCCCCCGAAAATGGAGGAAGGTGAAAAGGAAAATGGTCGGACTGTGGCGACCGGTGGTTTGAGAAGGGTGTACAAGTTACGCCAAAAGGCACGCGTCCAGTCTCGTTCCAAAAAGAATGACGAAGATCTGGGACAAACAAGCGAAGACGATAGTGACAGCGACATAGTTGTCAGACCCATGACGGGGAATACGTCAAATCACTACACCCTCAACATGCCCTCTGCACCAGCCCCCTCATCTGATACTCCATATATATTGCTTGGGTGAGCTTGCATGCGTGCATGCGTCGTCCGATGTGATCTAACAGGGCAATAGCTATCTCCAATTCTTTTTCAACTCGTCCCTCGTGCTAGTCTTTCTGTACCTACTGGTGCAGTTCATTCTGACGGTTCAACGTGATGTTGAACATCGAATCTCGGAGTATTCCATGGGTGCGTCCCTATATCAACCGCTGCGGCCGAGCACCGCTTATTGAGGACAATACAGATATTGTACAGGAGATCGGAGTTTGCGCCGCTCAATACAAGAACAACTACTGCGAGACGAACCAAATCCCCGCTATGACACATCAATGCGCTGTTTGGGAAACTTGCATGAATCGCGATCCAACCACAGTTGGGAGGGCGCGGATTGGTGCCGAACTCATTGCCGAGGTCGTAAATGGTTTCGTGGAACCCATCAGCTGGAAGACGCTGGTACGTGCTTTATGGTGATGAACGTTCTCACAGTCCTACGGAATTGAATTGTTCGACGACCATAGGTGTTCGCGTTGACGTCACTGTCCTTCCTGACATTGTTCGTCAACACGTTGCTGTCGTTATACCGGTCACGTTATCCATCAGGACCCTCGTCAATGTCGTATCCTGTTGCACCGGTTGCACCCTTTCATCAGCCTTATCTCCCATTACATCCCGATTTAGGAGCGTATCAGAAGGGCAAGGCAGATGATTCCCCGGAGGTTGCACCTCGCCGAAGGCGGTTAGAAGGGGGGCAGGCAATTAAAGTGAAATGACGTGTCGCACTAACTCATTCAGTCACTCGGATCACATGGATAGCCCTATAGAAGCCTATTAACCATGCCTTTTCTTGGTTGCTTGGTCCGACCCGCATCAAGTCATTTAACCCTCTGGGGAATTAAACGATGTCCGACATAAAGTATTACCTTGCTAGGTGAAGGTTTGTTGCCTATGGCATAATGGACAGGTCTGCGCCTTTCATGTTGTTGCCTAGTTGGTCATTTATGAATCCTGGTTGGTATCAAGCGGCTAAGCCCAGCCAAGCTGCCGGGTGATTGCTCCGCGCTTCTATGAGTCGGTGACGCTGCGGCGCGATTATCTGGCATGAGCCCATTGGAGGCGAAGTCTGGGTTAGCGTGTTATTTTGCAAATGTGCCATCAGCATCGATATGAAGTGGCGCCGGATGGTTGGAGGGACCTTGACCCTTCCCCTCTGGCGTTTGGCCTGGGCTATATACTGCATGCCTGTCAAGGAGTGCTGCTGCCAAGCGAGACGCGTCATCTCGCCTCCTAGGGCTCAACGCGCAGTGAAATGATTGCTTGGCGGTCCCTGTCACCACTGTTCAAACGTCCACATGGCAAGCGATAAGGCACAGCGACGAACGGAGGGGCGCATTTTTAAAAAGGGGCCGCCTGGCAGGGTACCCGAAGGGACGGAGCTGCGGATGGCACGTATATGAAGGTGAGATGATGGATGCGCTGTCCAAAATTTTTTGGGGGGACATCATTGTAGATGGATGATCAAGGCCGTCTTTTATCACTTTGTTCACAACGGAATCAAAAATAGACTAGGATAAGAGGTTTCGATGTGAGATCCGGAGGAGGGTCGAGCAGCACTTGAGAGCGGATCTCACCGAGGGGAAGGGGGAGCCAACGACACGTTCGAGCGGCGTTCGGGTCGGAGCGGCCACACCTGATGCCAACGGTGTGTTTCAGATGCGATACTTCTGACTCGAGACGTCCGTTTTACCGCGCCTTGAGAATAATATGTTGTCTAGCGGGCGGTGACGACGATGGAGCCCTGTTCAGCTGCCATGGCCGCGTCCATCCCATACAATATGTATATTTAGCTCCACCTCCAGGAACGATGCCAGATCTTGCTCCGCTTGGCCACCTGTCCCCCTTGGTCTCTCGTTTGTCTGTCTGACAAGGGGATCTGGTCGCGGAGCCGTTATCAGTTGGGACGTGGCCTGCACGACTCTTTTCGGTGCTACGGAACGCCATCGATTCCGCCATGAGCCACTAGACTCCGCTCCTACGCTCGCTCTGGGGCGAGGGCGGCGCCGCAAAACCCGGGATGTGATGCCGGGGTGGATTCTATTGCAGCACTGGGAGCAGAACAAATCATTTCTGGCCAGATAATCACGGACAGCTATGGCGTTGTCATTTCCCATGCAAGGCTGTATTTTTTCCGGATCGAGTAAGCGGATGGCCTTGGGTTCCATGAACGTGTTCCCAGATCCACGTTTCATGAGATGTGGCGATAACCACGGCAAGTGACTAAATATGTCCAATTTATGACTGGAAGAAACAGCCGAGTGGTATCGGATACTAGACCAACAACACGCCAAAAGAGAGACCAAAAAAGATCCACCTCGGCGAAAACGACGAGACATTCTCCATCTTTCCCCGCCAATGCTATTTACCGGTTTTCTTCGTGCGTGCTGCGGTCTCGGTGGTAGCCTTTTGCTCGTCATTTTTCTAGGGAACAAGTGTCATGTCAGTCACGTCACGTCGGTTGTCAATCGCCAAACACGAGGCTGGACGTACCTTTTGCTTTGCTCGTAGAATCTCAGCATCACTACATGAAAACGGCCAGGTGAGAGAGAAGAATGGGGAAAGCGATGTCCTCCTGTGCTTACGCCTCCTTACGTTTCGCTAGACTGGTGTTGCTCTCCTTTGGTTTCGATTTGTTGGCGGCGGCTTGTTTTTTGACCGCACGGGCGCGGTCCATCTCGCGTTGATTTCCTCCTGAACATAGATAAGCACAGCAAATCCAAAGGTGATGGTCAACATCGGCCTACGAGTCATGGGTGGTGTGAGCAGAGCGAGTGATCACAGTCGAGTGCGATGAGCGGTGAGAAGATAGGCATGCAAGCCAAACATGTACAAACAGGTAGCACTGGAACGTCGAAGAAATCGGTCGAAGGGTCGTGAAGGGATGAAGGGGGATCTTGCGCGCTAACAGATCCAAGCGTGCATTTTGAAATGGTACTACTGGGTCCTCGCAGGTACGGATCTTCTCACCCTCCCCGCTTTTTGCATCGCAGCGTTGGCGCGGCCTCACTTGGCCGGTTATTCAACCCGTGCGCTGTGTCGGACACGTTCGTGCATGCTTCCTAGGCAGCTTTCACCCGAGACTTGCTCGGTAGCTGGTCGTCGCGTTGCTCCATACAGCAATATACGTGTGTCGTGTACCTTGCAGGCATGTGGGGATGGGGCCTTGCCGACCGTCAACACCGACTTTCCCCTCTGGTGGCTCAATTGTCCAGGGACTCGGACGATTCCCAGCGACGAAGCACGCGCGACCATTTCTTTTTTCTCTTTTATATATATTATATATGCTGCCCTTTTATTTCCATTCCTGGCGAGATGTGTCCTCGCATGGCATAGGGAAACTGTCAAGCGATAACGTGACAATCAGTCTTCACCGACGGAAGTAGACGTAACCCAGGCCCAGCCTGCCATGGATACCGATATTTCCCGCGGAGATCGCTGTCGACATTGATGCTGCGAAGCTGCGTCGTATCTCCACGCACGACCTGCTCTGCGATGCACAGGAACCGAATGTAAGCTACGAGTATGATGG
>JBBPKD010000973.1:0-12801 GCA_038089075.1 Singerocomus inundabilis
ACTAAGTCTTGTCTGATTGTAAATGTTGCACTTGATGTCCTTCTGAGGTCGATGCGAGCAATCTTGTAGACAAATTGATTAAAGGGTTCAGCTGGTTCTGTGACTTGTAACCACCATCTCAAAGGACATGTACTGATACCTTCAACTGATTCATCGTTTGGGCACAGACTAAACCTCTAGCAGATTTATTCTTCTTCATCATTGAGATGCAGAGGGTTTCTCTTCTTCTTGTATGACTGAGTATAGCATCAGATTGATTCAATTCTTCTTTTGAAGCTTGGTTTTATGATTCCGCTGGCATAGAGGGCATACCGTTGCCATATGTAACTCCAACTTCAGCAAGGCATTTCCAAATTGAACTTCATCGTCAACTAGGGTCTTCAAAGGATACTAATCTCTGAATCTTGGGTGGGAAAGATCATCGACATGGATAAGGGCGAGAGGTTGGGAGACGTTGAAGGGTAGTCAGATGAGACATGGAATAGTAGCGACTGAGATGGATGCTAAGACTAGAATAGGATCTTCTTCCTAGAATCATGGTTGACTGGAGCTAAGGCTCAATGGTCTAGAATCTAAAAAGATCTTCATATTATAATGCCTCGGCAGGCACGCTATCAAATACTGGCATGAGTAGTAACATGAGTTGGTTTTGGTTGCGAGAGTGTATGCAGATATAATGCAAGATGTTATCAGGAAGTCTTCGGAGATGGGCTAAGAAGCTATGGCGTCAGGATGGATGCTGGGTGTGGCCTCTTCAGATCACAGGACAGTAGTTAGCCTAATCCAAGTGTTGCGAACACAAGGAAGCTATACTGCCTAACCCTAAACCACTGTGTCCCATCGGGCGATCTGGTACTCTTGCTACAGGGACTGAACCAAAATGTCAGATAAGAGAGTGCTGGACAGCAGATATGAGGGTGCGGGAATGAGAAGAGGACCATTGTTGTGACTGGCTTCCACTATTGAACTTCTAGTGGACTATTGCACCACTATAGTAGCAATCGTACTCTTGCAATGATGCTCTGTCTTTATCCTAATACTGGCACCTATATGACAGCATAATCGTGGTCATACTGAGGAGGTACTTGGGTAATTGCATAGTTAACTGGAGGAAACTACTCTGAAGGCGCTCTAGGCCTTGACCATTACGTTGGCCGCTGGATTATGGATTTTAGTAAACACATAGTGACTGATTTGCATACTGCAAGATCTGGGTTACAACTTGACTGGGATATGAGCTTGATGACTGGCTGAACTGGAATAGGAGTGGGGATGGCTTCATCTCCAGACAATCTCACTCCCGGGCACCATTGCTGGCAGGTGGGCGAATAATTGTCTGCTACTTGTAGGATACTTTACTAGGCCACCTTTACAGGCAGGGTAAAAGAGGTAACAAGTGGATTAGACTGGGGGGACACCAGCCAACTCACAACCCCTTATATATGGATACAGGATGGGTCTAGGGTATATGGTAATTAATGGTAGCTATACTAGGGTAAGGGGTTTAGTCCATGAGGTAGCAGCTAGGCTGCCTCAATGTAAAGGTAAGGCCTGTGGCAGAAAGATCAGAAGTGTACCACAAGGCAAGAATGAAGAATGGAAGATTGATCACAATATGTGAAAGATCAGGAAGGGTGATCGTGGCAGAGATTGATCAACGATCCTGCAGGGTCATGATAGGAGTTGTACCAATCGTAGGGAGTGATCGTATATGAAGAAGGCATAATAGCCTATAGGTGATGATCAGGTAGAGATTGATGATCGGTGTGATTCGTGAAGAATTGAAGAGGTGTGATGATGTGAAGACATGATGGGGTGAAGGCATGATGTGTGAAGGAATGGAAGAGTCACGTGATCAGGGAAAAAGAAAAAAGATGGTCATGGGATTCTAAGGTAAAATCCCGTATCATAACAATGCTCTGGACTTACTATCCCCTTGAATAGGTAGTTACTAGACATCTACTCCTAATCTCTATAGGTAGTAGGTTCTAGTGCGAAGTGACCAGTTGATAATCTGATGCAAACTGAGTGTCTGGACATATAGAGTGATGCTCGAAACTTGAAAATGACAATACCAGGCACAGATCTGATAGACTTGTAACTTCGGCAGAAAGAAAACTCTCTATTGAGTGTATATACACCCGTTTATAGTCTGGGCACACCCAGGACTTATGTAAGTAGTGTAGAATCAATGCATGGGTAAATGTAGTTTGTCCGAAACAAATAGAGTGAAAAGAAACAAAAGTGATGTGTAGAAAGTATATGAAGTGTCCAATATGCTAAGTGCAATAGGTCTGGGTGTATTTGATAGTGTCCACAGTGTGTCCAGTATAATAGATAGTTTGAAAAGGATGAAGCAGGTCACTCATCAAAAGGTTTGCTAGACATCAGACATCTAGGGGACATGGACTATGAGGACATGGACACATTGCAGAGACCTGGATGTATGTTGGATACATGGTAGCAAGGTGGATGAGTGGGGGCGACCTGGGTTGTGTACACGGGTGGAGGAATAGGTCTTTACCACTGCAAGGAACATATATTCCTTACAATGGCTCCTTTACTAGTCTCTCCTGATCCCACCCACCCTATGTACATTAAAGCTGATGCCTCAGATTTGGCAATGGGAGTAGTCCTTTTCCAGCAATGTGAAGACTTGTTATGGTGCCCTTGTGCTTTTTACTTGCATTCTTTCTCTAAGAAAGAAAGAAACTACCCTATATATAATAAAGAGTTGCTGGCAATCATTAGAGCATTAAATGAATGGAGACACTATCTATTGGGCCTCTCTTCCTTTGAAATATGGACAGATCACAAGAACCTAGAGTTCTGGAAACAACCACAGAATCTATCTCAAAAGCAAGCCAGATGGCATGCAACACTCTTGGAATTCAACTTCCAAATACATTATAAACCCAGTGCACAAAATGGCAGAGCTGATGCCTTGTCTAGAAGACCAGACTACAGTGATGCAGCAGAAAAAATAAACACCAATATCACTATGCTTCCTCCTACTTCCTTTGTGCACAATATATCTATCTTCTCTTCCTTTTACCAAAAAATAAAAGAAGCCACACTTTCAATGACAGATGATCTACCAGATCATTTTGAATTTGACAGTGACTCTGACACTTTCAAAAAAACAGGTTGCATCTATATTCCAGAATCTCTTCATTTGAAATGTCTTTCTTTTTGTCATGACTCTCCAATAGCAGGACATTTAGAAAGAGGCCACACTATCCACCTCCTTACCAGATATTTTGATTGGCCTGGTGTCACCAAAGATGTTGATAGGTACATCAAGGAATGTTATACTTGTGCCAGCACAAAGGGCAAACAACATCTGTCTGGCATAGCTCCTTTTCCTTTACCCACTGCCACCCACCCTTAAAAAGACATATCTATTGATTTCATTTCTGGTTTTCCTCTTTCTTCAACCTTTGACTCTATTTGTGTTATTGTAGACAGGTTCTTTAAGGAAGTTGTATTGGTGCCTTGTGCAAAAACAATTTCCTTCTCTTAATTAATAATACTTTTCAAAGATAATGTATGGTGTCAACATGGCCTACCCTCATTCATTGTTTCTAATAGGGAAACACAATTTATTTCAGAGTTCACTAGAGAGCTCTGTAAATCTCTTTTCATTGACCAAAAAATATCCACAGCATATTATCCATAAACCAATGAATAAATGGAGAGACTTAACCAGAAATTGATCACATATCTGTGACACTTTGTTGCCAAAAGACAGCATGACTGGGTCAATTGGATTAAAATTGCTCAGTTTCATCATAACAATTCTCTTACCATGGCAACAAACTTGACTTCTTTCCAAGTGACTAGGAATTATTTCCTGAGATTGGGTTTTGAAGGATCAGTATCATCTTTTGGCTTAGAATGTGCAAAAGCATATGAAGATGTGCAGCACACTCTAACCATTACATGCCAAAAAATGATTAATAAACCTCATTCTCCTGTCACTTTCTCTCCTGAAGTAGGTCAACAGGTATGGTTATCAACAGACCATCTCAAACTCCCCTATCCTTCACTGAAACTTTCTCAATGATGGCTGGGCTCATACAAAATCAAACAAACAATGCCTGGAGCAGTGGAACTCCTCCTTCCAAACTCAATGAAAATTCATTCAGTTGTAAACATTTCTAGAGTAAAACCTTTTGTCCTGCCAGTTTCAGGTCAAACTCTAGTACAACCAGACTCTATTGTTGTTATAGAAGAAGAAGACAAGGAATATGAAGTAGACAGAATTATGGATTCAAAATTACAACAGGGCAAGCTACACTACCTGGTTTACTGGAAGGGCTGGTCTAATTCGGATCAAACATGGGAACTGGCTTTTTATTTGACTAATGCCCCAGTGGCAGTAAAGTCCTTTCACAGGTTAAACCCTTCTGCTCCATGTCCTCTACAAATTTCCAGCATTTCATTTCACTTCTTGTTTCACCCATATGAAAATCTCACTAGCTCATCTGGAAGCTGAGCTTTGAGAGGGGGGAAGTGTTATGAACTCACAAGAACACTTGTATGATTTTCCACTTTTCCTTTATCTTATCTTATCTTCAGATCATGTGACTATTTCACATTTCACATATTCACAAGGTCACATGATATCTTCACATCTTCACACTTTCACATGTCACCTGCATGTTCAGAGACATGCTTCTCTTCTATTCTGCCACAATATGTATTGAGCATGTGTTGTGCTTCTAACCATGCACATCAGGCATGGCATGCTTCTCTTTAATCTCCATTGGCTTCTTAACTTCTTTTCCATTTGATAGAAGCCTTCCTTTTAATCTCTGTGTACTTCTATTCTCACACACAGCTTGGTCTGTGCGCATGTACCAGTAGTATAAAAGGGACTGTCTTTGACTATTGTCCCTCAGCCTAATCCACTTGGTTATTCACCTGCAAAGGAGTGAGACCACACTGAGGATTACCCTCTACTTTTACCAACCCAGTCCAGCCAGTAATCAGAGCCCTGCAGCAGTTGACAAAAAACCTCCTGCCAAGGACTATCTTCACCAGTATGCAATATTGTTCCATATTGTGTGGTTTCAGTGCTTCTCCCTTGCATCCACATCAAAAGACCAATAAGGTAATGATGCCATTCCTGCAACGCCCTAATAATAGCAAGCAATTCTTTGTCATAAATTGGATAATTGCACTCTTCTTTTGAAAAAGAATGGGAATAAAAAGTGCAAGGTCTCCAAAGACTGTCATTGCATTGCTAAGATAATACTGCACCAGTAGCAAGATTAGAAGTGTCAGCTTCCAATCTCATGGGAAGGGAGGTGTTGGGAAAAACAAGGAGAGGTGCAGAGGTGAATTATGATTTAAGCTTATCAAAAGCTTGTTGTTGGAATTCTTTCCAGACAAATGGCTAATCTTTTTTAGTGAGAGAAGTTAGTGGTTTTGAAATGTCTGCAAAATCTTGAATGAAACATCTATAATAGTTACACAGTCCAAGGAAGGATTGTATATCTTTGATGTGTTTAGGGGTTGGCCAATTAAAAATTGCATCAACCTTGCCCTTTTGCATTTCAACACCTTCTTTTGATACCACCATTCCTAGAAAATTCACCTTGTCTTGGGAGAAATGACATTTTAATGGCTTGGCATACAAATCATTATCTCTAAAACATTGCAAGACTTCCTGAACTATTTGTTCATGCTCTGCACATGTTTTTCCTTTAGTGAAAACATTGATGTTGTCCAGATAGATTAAGATGCAGATCCACATATCCCCATATATATCATTCATTATTTGTTGGAACATAGCTAGAGAGTTAGTTATGCCAAAGTACATAACTAGTGGTTCATATGTGCCTTCTGGAGTGACAAATGCTTCTTTCCATTCATCACCTTCTTTGATGCAGACATTGTTATATCTCCATCTAAGATCAAGAGTAGTAAACATATCAGTGCCTTTAAAATAATCAATAAGCATTGAAATGAGTGGAAGTGGGTAGGCATTTTTGACAGTTCCTTTATTCAGATAATGGTAATTCATTACCATTCATTTCTTGCTGTCTTTTTTAGGAATAAAGAATATCAGGGTGGTTTGAGGGGACTTAGAGGGTCTGATATATCCCTTTTTAAGTTCTTTTGCAAGAAAGGTATGAACTTCTTCTTGCTCTTGATCAGATAAGGGGATAACATAACCCTTTTTTGGTATGAAGTCTTCCTTTAGTTCTATTGCATGATTCCAGGGTTTTCATTCAGGCATCCTTTTGAATTCTAATTCTGAGAATATATCTAAAAAGTCATGGTAAACTTCTGGTACAGCCTTTTCCAATTCTTTTCTTTCATCAGCTGAGATTTGCCTAAGGGGAATTGTAGATCCTAGATGGCAATGATCTGTACATCATGGGAATGTGATGGTTTTGTGAACCCAATCTATTTCCAGATTGTGGCATTTAAGCCAATCATATCCCACAATAATGTTGTGCATGCCTAATGTAGAGACAAACACATCTAGGACTTCAATGTGATTGTTAAGAGAAATTTGGAGGATGACATTGTAAGAAACCAATGTTCCTTATAGTGGTATAGGCCGATTTTCCCATTCATGTGCACAGTCCAGGTTATCCCCACTATCCCCCCTTCACTGCCATGTGTCCAGCATATGTCCAAACTGGTCCAACATGTCTGTACCAGTGCAATACATTTGGACCTACAGAACTTGACCATACACCCATAGTCTATGTTTCCAAGAAGTCTCCTATCTAGTAAATCTTTCAGTGAGTGACCCCTTTTGTTTCCCCTGACTTATAACTATGCTACATATGTCCGGACCACCATCAGACATATCTGGACCACTGGTATGTACATCCAGACCTACTACATTTAGCTTACCAGTCATTTTATACACTTTTTATACATCCTTTTTACTCATTTTCACTCCAGTAGCATTCAGACATCTTTTATTACTCATACATTGCTCATTACATTGCTTACATAAGTCTCGAGTGTGCCCAGACTATAAATGGGTGTATGTACACTTGATATACAGTTCCCTTTCGACTGAAAAACTATGAATCTGTCAAATCTGTGCCCAGTACCATTATTCTCAAGTCCTAGTCATTGAAACATACGTCCGGACACTCCATTCACATCATTCTACCTTCCAGATACTTCACACTCAGACCTACTGCCTATAGAGCTTAAAAGTAGACATCCAGTACCATTTATTAGAAGGGATAGTAAGCCCAGAGTTTACCTTTCTTTTCTTTCTCTTTTTGAATTCCTTTGGGACAAGCATATCGTTTCTTCACCCTTACTACTGACACTCCTTATACCCATTCAAGAAGATCTTTTGTTTTACAACTGGAGCCCACCATGAGGGATTCAGCTGAGTTGAAGAGAAGGTCACTCAGGCAAAAACCCCAACCACCAGAAGTGCTGGTTTACTTGACTGGCATTGTAAGCATCACATATTGAAAGACTGACCCTGTTTTTAGATCATCTGAAGTAGCAGCAATGAAGAGTCCAAGCTCAGATCACATAGCCTAAATATTCAGGTAACTATCCAAAGCATGCCACTAATATTATCCAGGTATCTGAACCTCTTCTGAAGTGCCTCAAGGTTACTTAGGCAACATCTGACAACTACCAACTCTTCATTTCCAACCTGGTCATCCCCTGTACATAACCCTTATAACACTGACATCATTCAATGGCCAGCTACATTCAGATGCTGCTTTGAGGAACACCAAATGCCCCTAGATTCAATGGAAGAACCCCCTTACTTCTTCCATGCTATTTAGAAGATATTGACCACTTAAGCACTGCAGCCGGAATCAACACAGCTGAGAAGATCAAAGTGGCCATTTGATATGCAGATCTAGATAAAGCAGAACTATGGGAAATGCTTCCAAAAGCTTCAGACGACACCATAGTAGATTGGGACACATTTGTTACTGTAGTAAAGGAACTGTATCCCAGATACAAAGACACAATGCAGGTAGATTCCTTGAATATCCCAGCTAACTCCAAGTTTCAGGAATACTTAGCACATGCCTGGGCCACCTATCAAGCTGAAAGAGAGACTAGTATCAAAGATAAAGAGGTCCAAAGCAATGCTGCAGCAATAGCATTAGAATTCAGTCTGGATTTCAGAGCAGCACCTAATACTGAGAAGTATATACCAGCTATAGTGTGAACTGACATGTCTGGACAGCCCAGCTCTACCAGCACCTTACCTTTGGACATCTGGTCTGAGTTACTAGAATTCAAACCATGGTCATTCATCCAATCACTACCTGACATAAGTACAGCTTCTAAACCATTTTACACTGATGCTTTTCAGTCCAGTTCAATAATACAGTGGTCCAGCAGCCCAGAAACCAGCGAGGACATTATAGCAGATCAGTACACTGGTCTGGATGAAGGATGTCAATGCCCACCACTGGATAAAGACCTGCCAGATCAAGAAGACCTGAATATCTGGCCAGATGACACCCACTTTCTTCCTTTCACATCATTACCTATTCATCATCCATGCAACTTGCCAAAGCATCTTACACCACTCCCAAACTCCACCTCTGCACCTGAACCTTCCTATCTTACCCCTACTGCACACTTCTCAAACATAGAAAACCCAGACAACTGGCTCAATGACACCCACACCTCCCCTTTTGCACCAGCTCTGATCCAACACTCTTTCAACCACCCAAACCACTCTACACCACCCCCCATTCTTGCCCTTGCATCCGAACTCACCCCACCCACTCCCCTATCATTATATATCAGTCCGGATGAATTATCTTGATGTCCACCACCTAATAAGGACCCTCTAGACATAGAAGAACCAGATGACCACCCACTGTTATGATTCATTTCCTGACTACTCTTTTTCTTGCTATACTTGCTACACTTGTCTCCCTAGACTCATGTACCTCACCACCACAAGTCTCTCGTCACATGCAACCTCATGTGACCTCCAGAGTACCCCCAATCATGTGACCTATCACATGACCTCCCACCATTGACCTCTAGACTTGCCCACTTGTCTAGACTTCCCATTGACTCCTTATATGCTATCTCACTGCATAGCTTGCCTATAGCTCCTCCAGCTATATTCTCACCTATAATACCATGCCTAACTCGCACTTCCTTGCAAGACTTCCTTGTCACATGCTTCTATCATGTGCCTTGTCATCTGACACTCACAAGACCAACCTTGCCTCTTGTCATGTGCTTATCACATGCCTTGCATCTCACATTACCTAGTCTTGCCCCTAGGCATTCCTTGAGTTATTCCTTGTCACCTGTCTGGTGAACCCTGCTGATACTATCAGGGCTTCTTCCTTCCGCTCTTTGCTTCCATACCCTGATGAGTCCCCTTGATCCACCATTCCATCTATTTGACATTGCCTTAACTTAGTTGATGGTCTCCCATCCATCTCCTTCACCTTCTGTCCATGACAGTGGCCTCTAGACCCACCGTACATCTTACCCTACATACAGTATTCCCTTTACCCATCCCCTGTACCCCTACATGGTCTATGCACCATTCCCTTGCATACTTATATCCAAGCCATAGCTACATCATATCTTAGCTTTGTTCTATCTTCATGCTCACACATAGTACCTCCGTACTCAGCACCTAGACTTGCACATAGACTGGCTCCCTTGTGTACTGCTTGTGCACATTGTATCCCATGGTTTTAGCTTGCAATGTATTTGCTTGCTTCTCTCCTCGCTTGTCAAGTGCACTTATTATTTAGCAAGACCAGCAAGTACCCCTATCAACTCAGGGGTTACTCCAGAGTTCCCTTGGGCTCTAGATGAGTAGAGCCACTCAGATCACTTGCTAACAGCTTAGTAGAAGCTCTCATCATCAAGCCAAGCCTAGCAAGGTCTACACCCAACCCTACCTGGGCCAGGTATAATACCCACTCTCTGCACTGACACCCCACCAACAGTCACCAGCCCCAATCTGACACCTCCTCAACCACCCAGCCCACCCCACATTGTTCTCTATTCAAACCTCTGCATCCGAACCCATCCCACCCATTCCCCTGACATCCAACACATTTTTAATCAAGCTAGAACACCACAACTTTGATGTCCAGAAGGACATCATACAAAGCACCCAGAAGAAGGTGCACCAGCACCACATAGTGCATTTTATGCCCAGTGCTAAATTGGTTACCCTTTTTATTCTATGTTCTAATACAGACACATCATCTACATCCAGACTTACAGATTGGCATCCAAAAGCAATAGGATGCAATGACGAAGACTTGAACAAGATGGTGTTATACCTGGCCCAGGTAGGGTTGGGCATAGACCTTACTGAGCTCTCCATGGACTTGGGGACAAGGAGTGGGATGACGAGGGCTTCTACTAAGCCATTAGTGAGTAATCTGAGTGGCTCTACTCATCTAGAGCCTGAGAGAACTCTGGAGTAACCCCTGAGTCGATAGGGGTACTTGCTGGGACTTGCTGAGCAATAAGAGTGCTTGGCAAACAAGAAGAAAAGCAAGCAAATTCATTGCTAGCTATAACCATGGGATACAATGTGCACAAGCTGTACACAAGGGAGCCTGTCTGAGTGCAATCTAGGTGCTGGGGTATGAAGGTACTAGGTGTGAGCACGAAGGTAGAACAAAGCTGAGGTACAATATAGCTATGGCTTGGATATAAGTACACAAGAGAATGGTGCACAGATCATGTATGGGGTAGAGGGGATGGGCACAGGGAATACCATATGTAAGGTAAAATGTATGGTGGGTCTAGGGGTCACTGTCTTGGATAGGAGGCAAAGGAGATGGACAGAAGGTCATCAACTGAGTTAGGACAATGTCAAATAAACAGAATGGTGAAGCAAAGGGAACTCATCAGGGTATGGAAGTGAAGAGCGGAAGGAAGAAGCCCTAATAGTATCAGCAGGGTTCACTGGACAGGTGATGATGAATGACTTGAGGGAGGCCTAGAGGCAAGACTAGGTGATGTGAGATGCAAGGCATATGATGGGCACATGACAAGAGGTGAGGCTGGTCTTTAGGAGCATCAGGTAATGAGGCATGTGATGGGAGCACATGATGAGGAAGTCTTGCAAGGTGCACAGGTGGAATGCCGGGTTATAGGCAAGAGTTCAGCAAGAAGGCTGAGGAACAAGGACTATGCGATTAGAGGAGCATAGGGTGAGTCAATAGGAAGTCATGGGATATCTAAATGAGTGGGTGAGTCTAGAGGTCAATGGTGGAAGGGTCATGTGATGGGTCACATGATCAGGAGTACTCTGGAGGTCATGTGAGGTTGCATGTGATGAGAGACGTGTGGTGGCAAGGTACACAAGTCTAGGAAGATAAGTGTAGCAAGTGTAGCAAGAAAAAGAGTAGTCAGGGGATGAATTGTAACAGATGGTAGGCAAAAAGGTAAAAGATCTGAATGATAAAGACTTATACTCAGGTGACTATGGCTGAACCATCCCCTTTTACCACTGTATGATATCCATTTACCCTGGTATTTGATCAGAGACCTCTGTTTCACCCTGGGATTAGTTCAGCAATATCTTTCTCAACTGTTTTCATCCCAGTATTCATCCAGAGTTTCATTTTCATTATATTTAGAACTAATAAGACAAAGAAACCATCACCATAGTATTTTAGAGACATGCAACACCATCCAGTTACTCCAAGTTGGTACCATCTTCCTTCTCACACCAAATAAAGCCCTTTTACATCCCAGACATATGATACATGCTTCAGACTTCATCTGTGCATGAGGACATTGCACTCATTGGTTTATCATACAAAGAACACAGCAAAGGAAAGAAAAGAACATATAGATATGAGCCTCATTCATTTTATTTGAACTATGCTTTGCTTACATTCATTTTTCCTATTATAGCACAGATCCAAAAATTTTCTAGACAAGGACAGGGACTATGACAAGTGGACATGGACAACATACAAGGGACTAGGAACCAAGCTGGCCCTGCAAGTTAGCAAGCATCTGGATGACTGTCCCCACCTTTATCTTAGTAGCCATAAGTGTGGCATGTGCAAACCACTCAGTAGGCTTGATCTGGAGCACCTAATCAGCCAGCAGAGAGCTCACAGACCATCTGGACTGCTGGGTCATGAATGAATCAGTGTGGCAGCTACCCAGGACCTCAGAAAGGTCACTTAAATGTCCAGGCTATCAGCAATATCATTCTCAGCCATGTCCACCAGTTGCTCATTATATTCAGCCCCTTATCAATGTTCTCTATTGGTCTGCATCCAGGAAAGACACATCCTATCCATCATCCTGACCATCTGCATTATCCACACTCCCAGCAACTCCTCCTATATGTCCGAAACCATTTTCACCCATAATAAAGCATCTGCAAGTTTCTAGCCAGACCCCCTATATCCAGACATCATCGGACCAGACCCGGACACTGCAGCACCACTCTTGCACACTCAGCATACCCCAATACACAGTTAAGCTGACTAGGGACAGTCAGCAGCAAAGTCCCCTGCAGATGTAAGAAACTGATGTTCCTTATAGTGGTATAGGCCAATTTCCCCATCCATGTGCACAGTCCAGGTCATCCCTGTTGAACCAAGGTGGGCAGCCACTAGGGCACCAGCAGAGGAGGAACCTCTCAGGCTCTACCAGGTGGTGGAGATGTAGTGAACCACTCTATTTGTCTCTAGTTGTCTCTGTATAGTAGTGTGGAGCTAGAAGCTCTATATACAGGGGGTGTGAGATAAGGTTATCTAATCTACTGTATAGTAGTTCCTTATCTAATCTTGCTAAAGCGGCCAATAGGGGCCTTTGCTA
>JBBPKD010000974.1:0-12796 GCA_038089075.1 Singerocomus inundabilis
CAAGAAACACCACCAAGCGGGAGACCCTTGAGAATGGCCGCCGGTCAACGTATCAGGGTCTGTGTGCCATTTTTCTAAATCAAATTAGGTCCACAGACGGCTGACCATGCACCCTTAGCGGGTGGTTGCAATGCCCGTTATCCGAACAAAGGCTCGTTCCATGTCTGTTCGTGTTCGCTGCATATCTAGAATTACTGTACTTTACAGAAGGAAGCAACGCCGAGGTCCGTCAAGCCAAGCCAAGCGGCCAAGACCATTCCACAGTCAGACGCAGGTCCCACCCACGTCCCATCGAACTCGGACGAAACGAAACGCGAGCCCTCGGGCACAAAAAACACGGTAATAGATAACTCTTTGTTTCTCGAGCTAAAAGGGCTCACGGGATGTTCTTGTAGCAAGCGCCTGTGGAACCATCGACATACCACGTTAATGTTTCGTTTTCGTTTTCGCTATCGATACCTTCATGGCTTTGTTGTGGCCGTGCAAACGTGAGTAACGATGAAAGGCATTGAAATGTTTATGTGAAGTTGCGGGCAACAGTCTTGGCATCCGCTATCTATACGCACCGTTGTAATCTGTTATCGGAGCACTTCCTCTTGGAATGCCGAGTAAGAAATGCATTCATGTTCCTGTCTGTTGCGTACACTCAGTACAAGATAGTGGGTGTCCATATCCAAGCTCTTATCTGGATCATATCCATCGGACGAATCAACAACCACAAAAACCGCACCACCTCACTAGGCCTCCTCAGGATCCTGCGCTATTGACAATGACGGCTTTTCTTGTTCGGCAGAATCCTCCGTCACTTTTGCACGCGCTGTACTGCCGCCCATAAAAAACTGCTGCATCACGATGTAGCTGATGAGCCCAAATAACACGAGAATGCTAAACTCAATAGCAAGTATCACAACGGTGGCACGCTGTTTTGCGCCTAAAATTTGTAAGGAGAGGGCCATGGTGAAGAGTGCAATTAGAAGACTGACAGCGAGAGCCGCTATACCCCGGGTTGACTGACCGAGCATTTGCATAATTAGCGCCTGATATGACCGACATGAGCACTACAGGCAAACATGACATTCGCTGTGAAAACATATTGCATGGCCAGCGAGCAAAGGCCCTGGATTACTGTACACGTTTAACAGGACAAATGAGAACACGATGGATCCGATCGTTGAAACCACCGGACAATAGATGAAGATCTCGATCGTAATTTGGATTGAAATTGAAGGATTTCCTATAGCGACGACGCCAGGAACAGTGAGAAAGCTAAAGTTTACTGCCAACATCATGGTAGACTGCAAAGCATCAGGTGTCTACCCATATCCGTCATGTAGAACAATGCTGACTCACGAAGATAGGATACCGTCCCAACTCGGCCGTGAGTCTGCTAATAAAATCCTTCCAACGTGGTTGAATGATGATACCGTCCACCCAGACCCGTTGCAAACGAGAATAGTCCATACAGGGATAATCGTGCACAACTGAACGCTAATTAGCGTGCAGTTGTGGTACATCATTTTGAATTACACAATACACCTCATAGGGCGATTACATAAGCTCCTCAAGCAGTGTCCTAATGCAGCCACTACTTCTATAACACATCTACTTTGGGAATTTCTGATATTCAGTGTTTTCCCCACCTCCTGAATATTTCCCCTGGCTATATACACTGTATAAGGGTAGTAATGTGCTATATACATCATACTAAACTGTTCCTGCTGCTTATTTAATGTTTTAAAGGGAGTAACCAACTATAGAGTGATGTTACATGTAGCCTGGGTAGGACTGCATGTAGCCCCTGAGATTGTTGAAATGGTGCTACTTAGCTGCCACATCAGACAGTTGTATCACATACAGTGAGTAAATAAACCATTGCAATGTTTGACCTCAATTCAATACATAAATGTCATATACCATGTTTCAAGTCAACTCCAGTATCTCTGTACCATCTCTGTTATACCTCTGGTCCATTCTCCTCTGTCTCTCCTGTACTTACTCCACTTCAGACTTGTACTTAGTAATTCTCTTTGACTCTGTTCTCTTACATTCTCATATGTTACTCATATCTTATGTTTCATTTCTTGCTTAGTTAGAACTCTGATACTGGTGCTCACTTAGGAGCACAGCTCCAAGGCTGTGCTCTGGCATAGTCTTACCTCTGACCCCTCTGGTACATACTGTGACCTGACTCTGGACTTAGTCATTCAAGTCCCTGCATATATAAACTCCATAGTTACATCTTGTACACTTCAGTTTGAATATCAATCTAACCTGACACTCTCCCCACTTGTTCTCTAAGTCATTGACTAACTTCTCCTAACTACCCCCTTTGACCTCTGACCTCTGACCCTCTGTAAATTTGGGACAACCAGATCCTGTGCAAGGGTGCACCACATAAGGTGAAGCCAAGTCCTATCCAAACCCCTCAACTTCAGACCTTCAGAGTTCCCCTTGGAGCAGTGTCTGACACATGTTTAACAGTATATTCAAACTGCCTCTTGTATTGAATCTTCACTCATGGCAACCAACATTCCTTGAGCTACCAGGTCATGCACTTGAGTAATTGCTGCCAACCCTCCACCCTCTCCCTAATTCAACCCACTTAATGCCTTCAGCAGCAATTGCTGAGGCCCCAACTTTGTAGAACAGTTCCACAGCTTTTCTGCTTGATGGAATGCCCCCTCTGCATTGATGCATGTCCCTTTGCAGACCCCTACACCCCAGGTGCACATACAGAAGCTAGATGATGAGGAAGAGCTTTCTGTTGATCCCTTCTTCCACACCCCTAGCAACTGAGGCAACCCCAGGGGTCTGAGCCAGCCAGGAGATGATCCCTCTGATGGCTCTGACTTCCCCAAGGATAACCTCAACTCTGACTCCTCTGACAATGAGGAATACATATCATGAGATGCACTAGCCAGTCTGGCCAATGCTATTCAAGCCCTCACCTGTTCCTCTTGTAAGAAATCCTCTGAAACCTCACAATGGACCAAAGTCCAAGAACTGGACCAGTTTGACAAAACAGAACCCTGCAAACTCTGGGTTTTCTTAGTCCAGTGTGAGCTCAATTTTCAAGATCACCTCAAGGCCTTCACCTCTAACTGTGCCAAGGTCACCTTTGCCCAGTTGTATCTGAAGGGTATGGCTCTGAAATGGTTTGAACCAGACCTACTCCAAATGGAGGACCCAGCACTTTATCCCTTGTGGATGGATAATTACTGAGAGTTCATTCTGGAGCTGCAGATGAATTTTGGACCACATGACCCTGTTGAAGATGTGGAGCATCAACTAGACCATTTGACAATGAAAGATGGCCAATGTATCAATAAGTATGTTGTTGAGTTCAATAGGATTACCTCCTAAGTCTGGGGTTATGATGAAGATGCTGTTACACTTGGCCCAGGTAAGGTTGAGCATAGCCCTTGCAAGAACAGAGTAAGCTTGCTGAGTATCTCTAAGAGCATACCAAGGTTCCCTTAAATGAAGGGAGCACTGAGGAGCCTTGCCTGTGGATAGCAAGGGACTTAGGGCAAAGGGGAGACTTAGGGGACCTTGACCTAGCCAGCAAACTAATGTTGCAAACACTAGGTAAGACAAGGAAGAACTAAGCTAAGGTATCATATAGTAAAGCCTGGCTTTATATATGTATCCAGACTATGCACAGACCATTATGTAGAGTAGGTGTGAGTAAGGACACTACCTCAGTAATGAATAGGGGACAGGTGTCAAGGGTTGAGGTTGACAGCTGTCAGAGTAAAACATGTAGCAGCTGTCAAGATGAAACAATAGCTGTTGATTAGAATGTGAAAAAGAAAGGAATCAATAAGTGTGTCAATTAAGAAGCCATGCTGTGTGTGGAAACAAAGATCTGAAGATGAAGCACAGTTTAGGCATAATGGAAAGGCAAAGCCTGGGTTGACACTGGGAGAGTGGAGATCAATGAGAGAAAAGAAAGAAAGAAAAGTGTATGGGTAGAAACATAACATTACCCCCTCATTAGAGTGAGAGCTATCCAGCAAGTCAATCTTCTTCAGCTAATAAAATGTGAGGGAATACCTGACAGGGGATCCCATGATATTGGTGATGGCATTGTCATTTAAGCCTTCATCTCCATAGTTAATGCAGTTGTCCCTAATCAGGGGTGACTCTGATTGAGAGAAGGAGGATGATTGAGGGGAACACCTCTGTGGTTGACATTGCACAGGCAGAGCAGGGACATGAGCAGGAGGAGGAGAGGTATTTCATGGTCTTCCACTGGTTCTGGTGGTTCTACACATCCTGTGGCAAGAGGACTGGGGTTTAGAGTTATTGGTCTGGTAGGAGAATGAGGAGGATGAGGAGAATGGGGAAGAGGTAGAAGTTCTTAGTTGGTTATCCCAGATTGGCACCTGTCTTGAGTGTTGCATGCTACATTCATCTTAATTGTGGCCAGGCCTTCAATTGAGGCAGTGGGGGCATTGATATATGGGGCAATTAACTCAGATATGCCCTAGGCGGTGGCATTGAAAGCAGGCTTCATGGTAGTGAGGATACATTCTTGGCAGGGTAACTCTTCCTTCAGCTCCAGTCCAGAAGAATTCTAGTCATTCAGTGATAACAAGTTTTTCAATCATAAGAGAAGAGAAGAATGCAGTGGGGGGAAAGGGTTGACTATGTGGTTGATCCTTCTTAGATATTTATCTAGACTTTCTAGAAATTCTCTGAACTCTAGCTGGTAGCTCAGAGTGTTGTGAGTGCTTTCTAGGTTGACAATGATGGAAGACATAACTGATACCAGGAATACACACATTGCATTTGTGTTGTCATGGGTGCAGCTAAATGCCATATAAAGATGATTGGTGGCTAGGTGAGCTGAGTATAAGGCAGACAATAGAGATTCCATGTCTAAGTGGGTGTTGATGGGTATGGCCATTCTGGAATCTCTGACATAACTCCTAACTTGCTGGTGGTAGAAGGGAGGGGGACTCCTGACTCTGATCTGGTGAGCTGTTAGAGGAGTATCAACAGATAAAATCCCTCTAGGGGATGATTCCAAAGTGGAGGAAACATAAGAAGGGGGTATGGAAAATAGGGGAGATGTAGCTGTGGGAGTGGACTCCCAGTTAATACTATTGAGTGGAGACATGGTCACCACTGGGGTGGAGATGTCTAGTGAGGATATGGAGGATTCAGTGGAGATGGAAAGGTTAGAGGTGGTATTGTTGTTGAGGGAAATGGCCATTGCTGTGAATTGTATGCTGAGAAGATAGTAGTCCAGGTTTGAGGTGGGTTGGGGAGGATTAAAGTCAGTGGCATTTTAAATAGTCTTTGAAAAGATGGAGGGAATATTTCATGTCCCATTCTGGGATCCAGAAGTTGTCTGATGCTGTTGTGAATGCAAGGGAGCTACACTGCCTAACCTAAACCACCGGGTCCTGTCGGGCAACCTGGTACTCTCGCTACAGGGCTGGAACCAAGATGTTGGATAGAAGAGTGCTGAACAGCAGGTATGGGGGTGAGGATATGAGGGGAGGACCGTCATTAGGGGCTGGCTTTCTCTATGAACTCCTAGTGAACTATTGCATTGCTATAGTGAGCATTGTACTCTTGCAATGAGCTTCTGTTTTCATCCTAATACTTGCAGCTATCTGCAAGCATAATCATAGTCATACCATGCCTGGGTACTTGGGTAATTGTGTAGTGATCTGGAGGGAACTACCCTGTAGGCACGTATGCCCCTGGCCTGTCTGGGGCTCTCTGGAATAATTTAGTAAACATGAATGAGTGTGTTACGTACTGGCAATGACTGGGAGATGTCTTGACCTGGGATACGAGTTTGAACTGGCTGGCTGGACTGGGAAGAGGGAGGTTAGCTTTATCTCCAAGCAGCCTCACTCCTGGGCACCATTGCTGGCGGGCAGGCAAATAACTGCTGACTACTTGTAGGGTACTTCACTAGGCCACCAGTTAAGGCAGAGTAGAAGAGGTAACAAGTGGATTAGGCTGGGGGGACACCAGCCATCTCGTAACCCCTTATATATGGTTACATGGAGGGTCTAGGGTATATGGACATTAATGTAGGCTATGTAGGGTATAGGGGAAAGTCCATGAGGTTGCAACTAGGCAAGCCTCGATGTAAAGGTAAGGCCTGTGATTAGAAGATCAGAAGCATATCATAAGGCAAGAATGAGAAATGGAAGATTGATCACAAAGTGTGAAAGATTAAAGAAGGGATCGTGGCAGAGATCCCATCAAGGGTTCTGCAGGGTCATGACCAATTGATCAGGGAGGGTGGTGATGAGAAAGGCAAGGATGCCTATAGGTGATGATCAAGAGTTAGGGGTGATCAGTGATATCGTGAAATGGTGAAGAGGTGAAGAGATGTGATCATGTGGCAAGGTGAAGGCGTGATGTGTGAAGGGTTGAAAGAGTCACATGATCAGGGAAAAAGAATAGTCATGGGATTAAGATAAAATCCTGTTTCATAATAGATGCAGAGTACCCTTTCCATCAGATTAGGAAGAAATGGTTACATTCCATTCCATGGTGTTTGATGATCTTTTCTATTTCATACTCTTCCTCACCCTCTACAAGTTCTGCCAGTGGATGGGTGAAGTTCTTGCCATAGGTTTCTGTCTCCTGATAGCAGATCAGAAGGGAAGCATGGAACATGGGGTGGATATTCCAAGTCATTGGTAATCAGAGTCTGTAGGTAACAGGGGAGAGGGCTTCAGTTATAACAAATGATCCTTCACATTTTTGGGAGAATTTTGGGTTTACCACCCATTGTTTGAGGTTTTGTGCTTCAAGCCATACCTTTTTACCCTTTTTAAATGAGGTGAATTCTTTGTTCCAATGCACTTTCATGCATTGTCCTGCTAGATTGTGGGCAGCAATTGCTTCATCTCATATTCTTAGGAGGTTCTCAACCCTATTGTTGGCTATGGGAAAAGCTATGGGGGAGATGACCATGGGAAGTACTGCTGGTTCATACCCCATCATCAAATAAAAGGGGGATTTGCCAGTGATGGAGTGGGGCATTTTATTGTGTACAAATTCCATCTAAATAACATAATTCTTCCATCTGGAAGGTTCCTATTGGCAGAAGATTCATAAGTACATTTTGAGTTTCTGATTTACCTGCTCTGTTTCTCCATCAGTTTGCAGGTGGTATACTGTGGAGAGTGCCAGGTTGTAGTTTAAGTGTTTTCCCAAGGCAAGGGCAAACTTTGAAGTGAATTGTGAACCATGGTCTAAAATAATTTTATCATACAACCCAAATTGTTTGTATATCAATTCGAAGAACAGGGTTGCAATGTTCTTGGTGGTTGCCATTTTCTTGGTGGGGCAGAGAATTACCCCCTTAGTAAGCCCATGGTCTATCATGACCAAGAGGGAATCAAAGCTGTCTGAAATGGGTAAATCAGTGATCAAATCACACAACACTTGTTGGAAAGGTCAGGTGGCCATAGACTGGATGGGAACTGGGGGAGGAGTCATGGGGTATGTATTGGCCTTGTTTGCTTGGCATGTGGCACAACCAGAGATATAAGAGCAGATATATAAGGCCAGTCCAGGCCACCAGTACTGGGATGAGACCAATTGTTGAGTTTTGAGGTATCTGGGGTGTCCCAACATTTTGTGGTTATGTGCCTGTTGCACTACGATGTGTCAGAGATCAGGTGGAACATAAATCTGGCTGTTATACAAGATGTTGCCTTTGACTTTTTGGAAGGCAGCAAAACATTTTTGAAGAATGGCCAGGGTGTCAGAGGATAGGAAATGAAGGATTTCCATGGTGAACTTGTCTGTTTTGGTAGTCAAGGTGATTTGCTTAGTGAGCATGGTGTTGATGAGATTGACAAACATCTCCTGTGGTAGGAGGGTGACTTGTTTATTGATGAAGTCTTCTTCTCTATGGTCTGTTTTTCTTAACAGTGCATCAGAAGCACCAAGGGCAGATCTGAGGATATGGTGAAGTTGCAGGTTGAAGTCTGTAAGGTCCAGCAGCCATCTGGCTTGTCTTTGGTTGAGGTTTTGAGCCAATCTGAAATAGGTTAAATTCTTATGATCAGTAAATACTTGAATTGGGGCTATAAAGCCCATAAGATAATGTCTCCAAGTTCATAGAGCTCTAATGACAGCTAGGAGTTCTCTGTCATAGATGTCATAATTCTTTTCTGCTGGGGAAAATGACTGAGATAGATAGGCACAAGGGTGCCATTGGGCATCTTGGTCTTGTTGCATTAGTACTCCTTCCAAGGCATTAAGGGAGGCATTCATTGTGATGGCAAATGGTTTGGAGGTGTTGAAGAATGCTAGCACTGGTTTGGAGGTGAAGAGTCACTTCAGCTCTTTAAAGGCTTGCTGGCACTTGGTAGACCAGTTCCAAGGTTGTGTTTTCCTGGTGAGGTCAATGAGGAGTTGTGCTACATTAGAGTAGCTTGGGATGAATTTCCTATAAAAGTTAGTGAAGCTCAAGAATGACCTTACTTCCTTGACCATAGTAGGCATGGGCCACTGTGTTATTCTATCAAGTTTTACAGGGTTCATGGTGATGGAACCCTCTTTGATTACCATTCCAAGGTAGTTGACTTTCAATACAGCAAAGTTGCATTTTTCTAGTTTGAGGTGAAGGTCTAGTTCCTCCATTTGTTCTAGTATGTGCTTTGTGCATTCTTCATGTGTCTTGTGATCTGCAGAAGCAATTAATAAGTCATCCATATAGATTACCAACCATCCTTCAGTGATCATATTGTGAAAGAAGTGTTGTGAACACAAGAGAGCTACACTGCCACAACTATCTCTGTGGTCCTGTCAGGTGACCTGGCATGTGTAATATGGGGCTTGACCTAGGAAACAGGGTTTTCTCATATGGCTATATCCAGGTTGCCACCCTTGTAAGCTGATCTAGGGTGCCACCCTGTATCAAGGGTGCTGAATGCTACCACATGATCTTCTACGGTGCTATGACTCATAGGTATCTGGAAATATGATAAGGCACAACAGTAGTGAAGATCTAACTGTGCCACTGGTATAACATCATATTGACTGGTGTATTAGTCTTGAGTCACATGATTATCTGGATAAGATGATTGACTAGGCCATTATGAGGTGTAGTCTTGGAACTGGTTAAATAAAGGAATAATGAATGAAGTGCGTACTGCAAGTCTTGGGATCGTGACTTGACATGGGATATGAGTTGGTGTGCTGGCTGGACTGGATAGGGGAGGGGTTGGCTTTATCTCCAAGCATTCTCACTCCTGGGCACCATTGCTGGTGGGCAGGCAAATAACCGCTGACTACTTGCTATTGCTTAACTTCACTAGGCCACCAGTTAAGGCAGGGTAGGAGAGGTAACAAGTGGATTAGGCTGGGGGGACACCAGCTATCTCATAACCCCTTATATACAGTTACAGGAAGTGCACAGATCAAGCTGTGACTGTATCTAGGGTATAGGGTATTACTATGTATAGTACTAAGGTAGAGGGTTAAGTCTGTGAGGCAGCGGTGAGGCTGGCCTCGAAGGAAACACAAGTTAAGGCATGAGGTTGAGAAGGTCAGAAGCATACCTCATGCTAGAATATGAAATGGAGATCGATCACAAAGTGTGAACAATCAGGAAGGGTGATCGTGGCAGAGATCGATCAATGATTCTGCAGGGTCATGACTGATCGATTAGGGAGGGTGGTAATGAAGGAGGCAAGGATGCCTGTAGGTGATGATCGAAAGTTAGGGGTGATCAGTGATATCATGAAAAGATGAAGAGGTGAGGAGATGTGATCGTGTGACAGGGTGAAGTTGTGATGTGTGAAGGGATGGAAGGGTCACATGATCAGGGAAAAAAGATGGTCATGGGATTAAAGATAAAATCCCGTTTTATAACAAGAAGTCATTTATAAATCTCTGGAAGGTCACAGGTGAGTTTGACAGCCCAAAGAACATTACAATTGGCTTAAAAAGCTCTTTATGAATTATAAATGTGGCCTTCCACTGATGGTCATCCTTGATTTAAACATTGTTGTATCCCCATCATATGTTGAATTTGGTGAAGATCTTGGAGTCCTTGAGTTTATCCATTAGATTAGATATCAAGAGTAGCAGGTAGGCATCTTTGATCATATGTTTGTTTACATATCAATAGTCTTGACACAGTCTTAGTTTGCCATCCTTCTTCTTGACAAAGAAGAAAGGGGATGCTTGAAGGGAATTAGATGGGCAGATCTTCCTGCATTTAAGGTTTTCTTCTAAGAAGTTCTTGGTTGCTTTCTGTTCTTCTGGGAAAAGAGGATAGACCTTCCCAATTTTCAGAATAAAGAAGTCCTTGAAATTAATTTCATGATCATACAGTCATGTTGGGGGTACATGATTGGTGGCTTCTTTGAAGAAGACTTGTGCATATTTTTGATATTCTGAAGGGAGAGTCTTCTTGAGTTTACTCTTAAGTGTGTCTATGACTAATTGTGTTGAGGTGTTGGTGTTTTGGACTCTGGGGGAGAGGAATCTGCACCTGACTCTGGTTACCCAGTTGATATGAATGTCTTTTCTCCATTGAACATTGGCTACCACCCTTTTGAGGGCATCTGTTACACTTGGCCCAGGTGGGGTCAGGTGTAGACCTTCTGGGGTTCTTCTATGGCCTCGGAGGAGTGAGGGAGGCAACAAGGGCTTCTACTAAGCCATTAGCAAGTGAACCAAGTGGTGCTACTCATTTAGAGCCCGAAGGAACTCTGAGATAACCCCTGAGTCGATAGGGGTTCTTGCTGGGTCTTGCTGAGTGATGAGCATGCGAGCAAGCAAGGAGGGAAGCAAGCAAATACATTGCTGCTAGGACACTGGGTACAATGTGCATAGCAAGTACACAAGGGAGTCTGTCTAAGTGCAGTCTAGGTGCTGAGTACGAAGGTACTATGGATGAGCACAAAGGTAGAACAAAGCTAAGCTACGAGTAGCTATGGGCTCAGGTATAAGTATGTGAGGGGATCATGCACAGACCATTGTGTGGGGTGCAGGGGATGGGTGAAGGGAATACTAAAGATACAGTAAAGCATACAGTGGGTCTAGGGGCCACTGTCACAGACAGGGGACGAAGGAGATGGCAGAAGAGCCATTGACTGAGTTAAGTAAATGTCAAATAATGGAATGGTGGAACAAAGAGAACTCATCAGGGTATGGAAGCGAAGAGCAGAAGGAGGAAGCCCTGATAGTATCAGTGGGGTTCACCAAACAGGTGATGAGGAGTGACTCGAGGGAGGCCTAGGGGCAAGACTAGGGGATGCAAGACACAAGGCACGTGATAGGCACATGACGAGGGGTCGAGTTGGTCTTGGAAGTGTCTAGGGGTTGTGGCATGTGAAGGGCACGTGACAAGGAAGTCTTGCAAGGTGCACAGGTAGTATGCAATGAGATGGGTGAGGGTCTAGCGGGAAGTGCTAGTGAATGGGGACTATGTGGTTAGGAGCATAGAACAAGTCAATGGAAGGTCACAGGGTGTCTAGATGAGTGGACGAGTCTAGAGGTTAACAGTAGAGGGTCATGTGATGGGTCACATGATCAAAAGTACTCTGGAGGTCACATGGGGTTGCAGGTGATGAGAGACGTGGGCAGCAAGGTACACGAGTCTAAGGAGACGAGTGTAGCGAGTGTAGCAAGAAAAAGAGTGGTCAGGGGATGAAACGTAACAGCATCTTCCAGTGATTCCCTTTGGAGGAATCATAGTAGGTGTTTCTTGTCCTCTTCAGAGAAGTTGATGTGGTCCAAAGGTGGTGGGGGTTTTCTTTTGACAAAGTTAACTTTGCTTTGTGCCATTTGAAGTTGGTCAGATTCATTGGTGAGTTTTGACAAAAGTACTGTTTGTTTCTTTTAGTTAATGGCCAGGTTGGCTTTCTGAAACCAGGGCATTCCTAGAATGACATTATTGCTGCAATGCATGACAATGAATTTGAGTTCATGAATGATGCCATTGACTTTGATGAAGTGACATGCTTTGTATTTGGAGAGACCTTGTTAGTTGGGGGTAGAATCTATGTTGCATATGAAGATAGGTTTCTCAAGCTTTTGAAGGGAAATGTGATGTCTCTGGGTAAAGTGCCAGTCCATGCAGTTGATTTCTGCTTCACTATCCAGAAGCATGGTTACATCAATATTCTTGCTAGAGAATGAACACTGTATTTGCACTTTAACAGTGATGGCATTCTTTTCTAAGAAGGACAAGATTCTAGCAGAGAATTCTTCATAGGAAGGTACTTGTGACATCCAAGCCCTTCCAGCTAAAAACCCAGATGGTTGACCTTCTTTTCATTAACTTTTGTGTCTTCATCATCATTTATTTCTTCAAGCTCAGAGATTTTCTCAATCTTGGGTTTGGTCTTCTTCGACTTTTTTGGTTTGGATTTGATTTCTTCTTCTTGGCAGCATTTGGGCATGATGTGACCTGGTTTTCTGCACCTAAAGCAGAGTTTCTCTCTTCTACACCTTTCTCATTTGGTGTTAGTTAGCTTTTGGAGTCTTACTGTGTCAACATCCATGGCATTGGGGTCCTTCTCCTTCCTGTTGAAGAAGTTCTGGTACTGTGATTTCATGGATTTCTTGCTTCTTTGAGCAATCTGATTTGCCCTTTTGTTTTGCTCTATGAATGACATGGCTTTGTTATACCATGTCTTGATGGTATCTGGCACTGTATCCATGGTTAGGATTTGTTTTATTATGAAGGAAGGGATGGCAGCAGCAAAGTAGTTGATAAGGATATTTTTCTTTTTGATTCCAGTAATGGTGACATTATTCTGAAAGCTATTAATATAATCAGTGATGGATGGTT
>JBBPKD010000975.1:0-12778 GCA_038089075.1 Singerocomus inundabilis
CCCTTAACCCATAGTGTACCATTACCATCTGAGGACCAGAATCAGATGGTACACCCTATATATAATGCCGTCATCTGAATTGTCTGACTCTTTGTGCTCCCGTTCACTTTGATTTCCTTGCCCGAGCCTACTCTGCAAGGTTCCAGGCGTGCATAGGGTTAGTGCGTGGGAGATGAGCCACATGACCTACTCACATGACCGTGGTTTTGATCTTATCATGCTCTGATTTGATCTTTGTTGGTACACAAGCCCAATATAGTAACTACAGATGCTGACTCATCGGACACATACACGTGAGTCACCCGAAACACGAACAACACATGCACAGTAAGCAGAGGGCAAATAGCCCCAAGAATTGCAATATGAGCATGGTACATAGAAATCAAGTAGTCAGCAAAATATAGGAGCAATCGCTCGACTTTCCCCCATCCGCACTCTGCGCTTGAGACCTGCTGCTACTTTTCTCACGATCGTAGCCTCGCTAGAATCTTTTTAGATGATCTAGGATGCTACTGTAGCCGAGGTAAGCGGCAATACGCGAGACAGGAAACACCAACAAAAACACAGCCTAATTACAGGCCTTGTGACGAGTGACCAATGCTACCCGAAGTAGGCAGCTTCGCTTAGTCCAAGTTTTTGCAAGTTTTTGCAATGTGAACAGGCCGTCAGGCTTCCGCCCGTTAGCGGCAACAACATACGTAACCCCCTCGACCCTCTCCCCGGAAGTGCGTTTTGGATTACGAACTCGGAGACGAACTTGAATATATAAATACAGTATGGTCTATGGCCTTTAGCCGCTCGAGGCCGCCCTGCAACTCTATCATCGTATTGCAACGACCATACATCTGCGGCCTAACTTCGACATCTCTCCACTTTGGGACTGCAGATCCACGAACGGCTGTGTATATCAGCCATGAGCGCAGTTCCGATTGAATCAATGTGGGGTCCTGGGTTAATAGGTGGGCAACCTCAGACCCGGGAACCCAGAATGGCTAACTGTCTCGTTAGGTTTGACGATTGGACTAGCGTGTGTAGACATTTGCAGTCACGATGTGTTTATAAACACAATTGACTTCATGCTAGCCTGTACGGGGTTGCATTTGGTCAATTCATATTCTACGTGCAAGCCTTTCCACGCGATAGGCTCCCACTCAAGGCACTGGTAAACATTCCCTGTCGTCTGGATCTCCCTGGCTCGGGCCCTATTCAACTAAATGTCCTCTCCACAGGTGTCGGTTGTCTTGTGTGTTTCGCACTTACAGGGTTCGCCTCGGGACTGACTATTGAATAGCGTTCTCGAGAGCATACAGACGCTCACGTTAGTGTGGTCCATTTATCGCCTTTTGATCAAGTGTCGATCAAATGCTCCGCCGCACTGTGTGACCTACATTCCTCCGTAGGTGATTGGAAGGGAATAACTCGTTCTTCAGAACTGACTATGTGGTTCTCACTAGATTATCGAACGTGGGTGTAATGCAGCTTGACTCGGCAAATACGTACTAAGGATGCAAACTATTCCTGAAGTTTGGTGCCGGTATCCTCGTAAGTGGCCCCCCAAGCAGGGTTTCCTGAATAACTCGGACGACATTCAAGTACTGGATCATCTTCATAATCCAAGGGTAGCTTTATTATATTGGACCAATGCTCTCATAATCCTGTGTTTTGATAGTTTCTACGCGCATCGAGTCTGGATAAGTAAGTAGTCATGGGGTTTCCTCTCATCATACTTCACTTCCTCCTTATAGTCAGTGATCATAATCGGGTCATAACATGTGCTGTGGTATGCTACATCCATCCCACCCTAGGAGATTAGCTGAGTTCAAAGTGACAGCTTCTGTTGGCCATTGCACAGCTGGGTAGGTAGTCGAATTAAATCTTTGATGTTTTTGACACAACCTATATACCAGTATTTGGATCACGTTCGTGCCTTTTCATTCTTTTTGTCAGTATCAACTACCTGCTTGAATTGACATGATCGGGGACCATGCAGTGGCTGTGGCAGACTTGTAGGTGGATAAGTAACACGCCTCCGGACTTTTCGTTGATGGTTCTTCAGGGCCCATACGCCGACATTCCAAGTCGCATTAACTAACGAGGTACGATGTTACAAGACTACTGATGCTAGACTCACGATTGAGCATTAGTTTTTACCCTTGGCTTCAATGACAAGTGCTGCTTGCGATGTCATTATCACGGTATCTATCATTTATTACCTCCGGCCAGCGAGGATTGGTGCAGTTCGGTACTTTCTTCCTCACATTGCATGTATAATATCATTCACCCTTATTAGGCGAGGCAACTACATCAAAAAACTGAATACCGTCTTTGTTCAGATGGGCTTTCTCTCCTTGTAAGCTCGCGTTTCAATACCTTGGGTGTCATGATGTAGTCTATTTTTTCCCATGCAGTATCAATGCATTAGCTGTGGTGATCTTGGCAAGTACACTGTCAGAAAGCACTCAGACGAAACTATTGATGTGTTTTCCAAAGCACTGCATGCAGGATGATCGGATGTCTCAGTTCCTCAGCGCTGCCCCAGGCACCATGCTCAGCAAGAGTGAGCCCGTCGTTCAACGTAATTTTCTTTACGGACTGATTGTATATCCGTCAATAGCATATGTGAACTCTATGCTCAGCGTGTAAGTAGAGCTAATCGTTCAAGATTGGCTTGTACGACTAATGTTTCCAGGCTCAACACACGCAAGCCCATCCGGGAAGAACAACAAGCTCGTGCTCAACCTCAGCGTACCACGGATATTCCGACAATCCCCACCATTCGGTGATATTGTCAACCTCGTAATAGTAATGCTATACCTAATTTCCGATATGGCCTTGGTGGCGTGGACGTCTCGATTCCTCGAGTTCTACTACAAGGGGGGTCGTGTAATATATCCTAGATTTCTCATTAGCTCATAATAACCGATGGTCTTGGTTGTCTCTGCTTCTCGAGGGTTAATCAGTTTGCCTCCTTATTTCGTAAACTACTTTTTGATACCTTGAGCTCGTCGAATGCTTACTCGACAAATATGATATTCAGCTCAGAAGCAGGGCGAGGTTCAAGTTGGAATCAAGCTTGCGATCCTCTAATCAATTGCACGCTAGAATCTGTTGCTCGGACTAGATTAGCAGGACGCTATTCGGACTCGTAGGTCAACGGCAGGCACAGCAAGTTTGTTGATTAGTACAACAACGCAACTCGGTAACGACACACAGATACAAATACCTCACTTCAAGCCGTCCTGTCTTGCATAGATCCAAGCCCAAACCAATCTCTATTCCATCGACTGAACAACGCAGATCTATTGTGATCTCGCATTGCTGTCTCATATGCCCGACTCTGATCGCATCGGGAGTGCAAAGCCACCAAGTCCACGTAAGTCCACAATGTCCAGGACAGTAGTCTCTGGGGTGTTCATGCCAGTGGTCGTTCCAGCGAGATTGAGGAGCACCAATTTACCCGAAGATACATACGTGCATTCAGTCGAACCGGAACCATTTCTTAGCGGACATCCTATCTTGCCGGAGGACATGGGTACGTTGAACCCTTATGTGGCGCAACTAACTGAACAGCTCCAACGGCTTACACTTTGCCTTCAGACATCGCTGATTTGACACAAGCACAGCTCTATGAAATGAATCAAGTAGGTATAGTCACTTGGTCCCATCAGTTTCGTCCGTGACTGCTCTCCATAGAAACTTCTTGAAGAAAGTATGGAGTCAGAGCGACCGCTGGTCTCTCCGCCAGAATCTATCTCTATCCTGCGTGATGAATACTCCAATTCTCCCGACTTTCTGGCTCAGATAGATACCCTGATCAACAGGGGGTATCGGATCATAATTCGTGCTAAAGGTTGTTCTCCCATCCTCATTTGTGACGTGATTATATATCTCACTGTACACATCATTAGGCGATGGTGACTGTTTCTATCGAGGTGACTCTGACTCTATCTATCGTGATTTTACTTTTGATTCATTTCAGCTATTTAGCGTTGGCATTTGCTTACCTGGATCGCCTTATGGGGTCACCAGAGCGTAATAAAGAAAATAGACTAGCTACGACCAGGGAAATGCTCGCGATTGCCGGTTTCGACGATTGGGTCTATGGGCAGCCTTATGAGATCCTCCAAGATTTGGCCCAAAATCACCATACAAGTCATACGAATGCAAATAAATGGCTTTGGCAAAGTTTTACGGACCCGCTAAGTACGTTTATTGTCAAATTGCAAAGTCTGTCTGCTTGTCTTACCTATTTTCCCTAGCGTCTAACTATATCGTGATGTACATGCGTCTGCTGACTTCTGCTCAAATGCGTCTCGACGAACAATTTGCAGACTTCCTCTTTGATCCCGAGTCACAAATGCAAATCGCTGTCGATGATTTCTGCAAGCGATTTGTGGAACCCCTTGGAAAAGAGGCAGGTGAGGGCACACACGCCTCTCAGTGATAGATTACTAGATCTCGAAATAAAAAGACCATGTGCAGGTGGCTGCGCTTGCTCAGGCGCTAAACGTTCATGTCAAGATCGCTTACTTGGATGGGCACGCCGCGGACGGTCAGGTCAACTTTGTCGATTTTTCGGAGCAGGCGATGGGCAATGCCGAACCATTAGTTTTACTATACCGGTGAGAAATTGTTATGTCGGTTTCCGCCGGGGTCGTTAATCCTCGATCATCCGTTGGCTAGACCTGGTCATTACGATATTTTACAAAGGAGTTGAAAAGAAAAACGACCAACGGGGTTCGGAGCGAAGGACTATAAACATATTCACAACATATTCCATGTAAGATATACATACCCGAGGTGTACGGGACGACTGCGATATGATCTCCACACCAAGAAGTGTTGATACTCGCCAGAAGCCCTAGTCGGATATCATGGGATGAGTCGACATATGCTGGCCTAAGCCATCAAGCCCGCGGGGGGACTTCCTAGCACACCTATCAAAGCAGGGTCAGTTGAACGAAACTATGCTCATGACAGATATACGGCGCAACAGGAGACTTAGGGATATCGAGCGGTCAGCTATTGGTCAGACTTATACGTATGGATGAGACATCCAGTCAGTTCTTGGGGTTGCGTGGAGTTGTTACTACTACTGATGAACGAAATGCTGACACGAATAGTGCTCGCTCACCGATGGAAACCTTGTCATAGCTTGTAAAGAGATCCGTGTAGAAGCAGATCAACGTGTATTCTTGGGCTAAATATGTACCGTAGGCACAACTCGTGTCACTAGGGCTCGAGCTTCGGTTGATGGTTAGCATCAGCCAGGGCTGCCCCCAAGGTTCGTCACCAAACGTGAACTTTCGTCGACTGGGTAAACTCCACACTTTCTTCTTCGGCCGCTCATCAACTTGTAGTCAAGGTGGACGACAAAGTCGAGTTACAAGGTTCGTCGCTGAGTGGTAGAGTCGCCTGATTTCGTGACTGCCACTTCACTTGACTCGATTCGGAAGATGCGATTTGGCAGATTTTCTTTTCGATATCACTACTTGCCCTCCAAGGCCCATATACCGATCATGTCACCCAACTACGAAACCTGGTCAAAGGAAGAGCTCATCGCCCGTCTCACTGAGCTCGAACAACGCGTCAAAGCGGGTCTCCATCATCACAAGTCGCGTCCCTTGAAACGAGCCGACGGCGGTGGCAGCGGTGGCCTCTCCCCCCGTATCAGCGGACGTCCGTTCCATTTCAAAAACCATCTCGTTCGCAAGATCGCGGTCAAGTTTTGCTATTCGGGATGGGAATACAATGGTCTGACCTTTCAGACTGACCCTACTCCATTGCCGACTGTCGAGGAGGTACTCTTCCAGGCGTTCGCAAAAGCGCGATTGGTAGATGCTGAGGCTGGTCTAGATGGGTGTGGGTGGGAGAGGTGCGGGAGGACCGACGTAGGTGTGAGCGCCGCTGGACAAGTCGTCTCCCTCTGGGTGAGGAGCGCGCTCCCGGTCAGCAGCACAGAACCAGCATTGGACCTGGCAGATTCACTGGATGCAGAACCAGATAATGCACCAGATACGACGCCAGACATCAACCAACCATCCCCGGACTTTCCAGGCTTTGACCTTGTTAGCGAACCACCCTCGAACTCGTCCGCCCCTCCACCGCGCTCCAAGGAGCTGCATTATGTCTCCATCCTCAACCGCGTACTTCCTCCAACCATCCGTGTCCTCGCTTGGTCCCCTGTCCCCCCTGATTTCTCCGCCCGGTTCAACTGCAAGCATCGACATTATAAATACTTTTTCACCGCACACGACCTCGACATTACCACCATGCAACACGCCGCCACCGCCCTCGTTGGCGAACATGATTTTCGTAACCTGTCCAAATTAGACCCGGCAAAGCAGATCACCGACTTTCGTCGTCGGATCATGAGAGCCGACATCACCCTCGTCTCGGGGCGAGAGGGAGAGGATGCTGTATACGTCCTGGATCTCGTTGGCTCTGCATTTCTGTACCACCAAGTGCGACACATCATGGCTATCTTGTTTCTCGTTGGAACGGGCCTCGAGTCCCCATTGATCGTGCCCACGTTGATGAATGTCGACGGGTCCGAGCGTGTCCTCTCCCCCACCGATGAACCGCTCCCCATTGTGGACCGCAAACCAGAATACCAAATGGCGGACGCGCTGCCGCTCGTGCTCTGGGATTGCGCATTCGCAGACTCGGACGTACGGTGGCAATCTGGTGATGAAGATGAAAATGACGGTGATGCCAGCGGCGACAAGCTAGCAACGAGGACCAAGGGTGACCTGTATCATCAGGTACATTCTGTACACCAGCGTTCGCTGATCCATACCACCATCGAAGCGCACTTCCTAGCGGCTACTGCTCGGTATCATCCATCACCTCCCCGATATTTCCCATTTAGTACGACCGCACTCACGATATCGACGATCCCACTACTAGCGAACAAGCAGCTTCCGGTGCTGGGTGTGCCCTTGGGCGGTGGGACATATAGAAGGGGAGCCAAATATGTTCCCATAATTCTACGAAAGAGACTTGATCATGTCAAAGTTGCCAATGAACGTTGGCGAAATGGAAAAGGTAGTCGTAGAATTGAGAAAGAGGAAGCAGCATACAATGACAAGTAGCTGTCTGTGCCCTTCAAGAATTCGTCACGCAGTGAAAGAACAAATTAATTCCTGTTTGATTGATACAGGATATTAAGGGAAACAGTAAGGCCAAGCAAAGGTTGCCTGCAGGCATCTGCAATACATGCCGCAGTCGTGATGTAGTCCTCTGAGGATGGAGATAGCACAATCTCTACGCCAATGGGCTATTGTTCAAGTAAATATAGGTGTCCTCCGTAGCCGGATGTCCAGAGAACATCGCTGCTAGGTGCTCATCTAAGGGGAGTTAGTGAGACACGAAGTAACCAAGTGCCAGCCCACTAACAAGTAGGGTCGCTGTCAATGTGCTTGAAATGTTTCAGAGCCCACGTAGTCCCCGCAGCAGCTTCATCTCTCCGTCTTTGCCTTTGTTCATTCTGGAGCAAGATATCGTCATTGCACCTTTGATTAGTAACGATGAAACTCTACCTCAATTCTGCTCTTATCTTTTGCAGCAGCGTCGAAGTCCCCCTCTCTGATACCCTTGGAAACACCGTACCACAAGCGTCTGCTCTCCCATTCGCCTTGCTCTTCGACCGGTACGACAGTAACTTCTTCCTTGGGTGTCGTAACGTCGTGAAACGTGGCACCAGTTAACTTGTCTATTGACGTGGTGTGCCACGTCCCTTGGATGACGCGCTCAGAGGTGTGTGCAGGATGTGTGACTGTTGCTTTAAACGAATGAGAAGTTCCAGAGAAGTACCCCTTGCCCTTGTACTCGATCTAACATTCACACGTAGTCATGAGCGTGTGAATGTTTAACACGGATGGTCACCATACCACGGATTGCCAACCGTTCGACCCCTGAATGTGGCTTGTGTCGACTAGCTCGATGTACGGAGAGCCATACCAGAGGCCATCAATGCGTAGACGTGGAAGAGTGATCAAGTACTCTTCTTGTTCACCGGAAGGCAGGGCAACCGTCAGGATGGCGTGACCGACTTGCTTCACGATGATGCTACCACCTGGCTATACATATCAGCTTATTGTGCAAGTGTACAAAGGGAGCACACCCAGCTACGGACCGCTGAAACTCGTCTTCTGAGCATTGTGGCCAACCAACACGACACCCTTCACATTATTTGCTATGTGATAAGCAGTTATAGGAGGATGATGTGAGACTTGTTCAACAACTAGATCGGTCTTGCCACCCCGTTCCTTGGTTTCTGGCCAATGGCCGTAGAACAACCTGGGATCGTCAGTTGATGTCTTTAGTCCTTATGTTACACTCACTCTCCAAGTACAGGATTCAGAGGCCTGGGTAACAGTTCAGCTCGAACTGATGTACGAATCAACGCAACTCACTTCTTCTCTGATCCCATCGATTCATTGCGTGACGTATATTGACCTTTGAGGGTACTCTAAAAGAGGTCTGTGTAAGCTCCAGTAAGGGAAGAGCATGGATTAAGCATTACAATGAACCATCGCAGCACAGCCAATGCACGCGCTTCCTCTGAATTGCCATCTGCAATGTCTGCAAACAACTCTGGGCGTTCGCACCAATAGGCTACAAACAAATCAGTGTCAATTATCATCGTCCCATATAAGAAGACAAACCGGGAAACTCAGTGAGCGACGTGGGTGATAGGATGAACGGCGGGGCTGTCAGAGCCGATAGGTCCCCCGTAAATCCAGCGAGGCTGTGAAAGTGCACAACTCAGCACACTGGACTCGTCGCACAGGAATGTTGACGGACGATTTCAGAAAAGATGTCCAGCTACCCTTCTGTGCTGCAGGCACGGCCTATAGAGTCATAGAGAGTGTGCGAATTGGATGTTCGACATACATGCAAATTTGCGTTTATGTTGGTTACGGTCAGATCTACGGTAAACCTTGGATAGACTTGCCTCGCCAGCTTGTTCGGACATTTGATTAAAATTGTAGGAGAGGAACGAGCTGGCAGGATGGACGAGGTAAATGAGCAAGGTGAAACAGTGTCGTGCCGTCTGAATCCATGCGACTACTGGGTCACGTGAATGCTTGGTACGATATATACTACAGCATGGCTAGGGCAGCACCCTTCAACTATAACGCTTCTTCTGCAGAACGCCGCACCAACCGCCGCACCTTCTTCTTGTATGCTGTCTCGGTCCATGAGTCGCTGTGACCCCAACTGTACAGAGAAACGTACCAACTAAATCACTGCGGACTTCTTTAGCCGCATCCACGTTCGCAGGGCTGTCCGTGTTGGGCGTGTCCGAAGATAAAAGAGAGATCACGCTAATGAGCTGTGGTACACGACAATTAGCATCCGCAGTCGAGATTCAATGACAATGACAATCGTACAATGGTCTCAACCGTATGAACGGGCATCCATCGTTCCCCGGCATCCTCGTATCCGTACTGGTCATCCCCGGGTGCATGCTGACGAAGGTTTAGTCAGATCAATGTGAATAATTCTGTATGATACTTACCAAGATCGAAATACAGACGACACCATCTGGGTAGACTATGTGATATTGATATCTCAGCATTAGATCGTTTCTTGGCTCAAAGATTACCCAACTGTTTGGGTGCCACATTGGTGTGAGAAACCTCATCTTGGGTGGCAACAAGGGATACTCGGGTGGAAAAGTCAATCGGGCCTTGAAGAAGCCACCCTCGCTGGGTGAGAAGGGGATCAGCAACAGGGTATATCTGGTGATAGGAAAGGTGTTTACTAGAGAGTATCGGGTGGCCTTGCGAAGAGATCAGCAAAGTAACATGGTGCAGTGATTGCACAGAAACAAATCACCCAATAATCATGACTTCCCATTCATATAGATTGTTATCATCGACAAGTCCTTTTCCCATAATTCTGTTAGGAATCCGTTGGAGATCAACACCATGAAGGGACATCGCCCGTACCTGCGGAAAACCCCTCCACGGGACGTTTCGTAAGCTCTGTGAGCTGGCGGCGGAGAAGGAGGGAGTTGGATGATTGTGGTGCTGGCGAACGCGACATTGGAAGTAGACGATGAAAGGAGATACTTAGCAAGCTGAGGAACTGGGCAATATTCAAGGCCAACGTGATCGTGCGAACTCCACCAACTTGTGCCCCTAGCCATTCACACTCTTCCCTTGAACATTACTTGCTCCAAAGAGTTCAGTATACGCATGTTGGTCAACGTAACGAATCGGCGAGCGGTCGAGAAATTATTATCTCACATGGCCGTTGCAGATTCGGAGATTGGGCAGGTGCGAGTTCAGGTTCATTGTCCGCAGTGCCTTGATCCCCCACTGTTTGCATGTAGTACCATGGCAACTTGAAACCTCTGACGCCGAGAGCCTTCACAGGCTCGAAACTGCTCACCCTACATCTCTCCTCTACTAATCCTCGGAGAGAGACATTCGACGGGTGCATCAAACAGGTTTCGACAGCCTAGCTCATTCTTTATGACCTAGCACACACACTTGTCCCTAGGGTCGCGCTTCACGCTCCTTAGACTAAATACCTTGACTTGCAGGACTTGCCAAGGAAGTGGAATTCTGACCTTAAACGAGGACCACGCACCTATTTTGGGAATGGATCCGTCAGCGCTGCGACTCGTGGGACGCTATCACCACATAATTGAGTCTCATGGCGAAACTGACGAGTATCAGCTTGAATCCCGCTGTCGGAAAAGATGGTCATATGTGCGACCTGACAACGAACCTAGATCAGACAGCTAGGCAAAGCATACGATGGCCTTAGTGGTATTATCCTAATAGACAAGAATGCATGCGAAGCACGTGTATTCAGAAGAGCGCGTTAGGGACAACACCAGGCATACTCCTCTGATATTGTGGTACTGTATACACGCTACTTGGTATGCTATCACACCCTTTCCCATTGTCAATTTACAGGACTCAATGATATTGACTTATGGCTCCTGTGGTTTGCGATCCTTCTACTTGCCCCACGCCATTTGGCACATAACGTCAGACAGGACAATCGTTTCCTCGAAAACACACACGGGAGATCATCACTGTCCCGGTAACATTGGCTAGACCCTTGTCTACTCCGTGTCAAGAACTAGCAACTGCAGTAATGAAAGTTAGGGGGCGGATCGATCCTGCATACTAATTATCTCTCCAATGCTAATTTGGCTGGTAAAGATTGGCTCGCTCGATTCTACTGACATTTCCCTTGCCAAGCCCTCCATTTTTAGTATCATGTGACACCCCTGTATGCAATGTCATGAGTATTCCCAGGACCAAATGTAATCATACGGAGACACTGAGCAAAGACACTATCCAGCTGAATCGCGGAAAAGATAGGTCAAGCGTCAGCTACACAAGTTGATGGTCAACAGAGAACACAAACAAGAAGGCCGCGACTCCTCGCTCGTGCTGCAAATCACATATAACTAGCACTGATATGAGTATGACTGAGTCATCAGATTAGTACGAAGCTGACAGATCGGACTGTTGCTGGTACCACCTACGTACAAGAAATTGTAACATACATTGTGCCACTATCACGGAGCACGCGCGATGCAAGGGGGGTCCTGTGCCAGCCTGCTCTGAATGTAAAGTACTTGTATGATGTCAAGCTGATAATCACGCAGTGGACGATGAACCCTGATAAGCTAAGCAGACCCGCTGACCACGAAACACTCATAAACAGGACAGCTAGGACTCACCTTGTTTCCTTGCCACCCTCATTCGGTTGCAGTAGAAGACATGTTTCGAAATAGATTATGTGCTTTTGCGACCATACGTATGCCAGTCTCACTGTCGTCGCAGCTTCCGTCACGAGTAAAATCAACAACAGGAGTGCTATCCTCCTGGATCGATTATATAGTGCATATACTGTGAGTTTCGTTCAACTGAACTGCGTCTTACAACGTGGTCGTTTCCGACTTACCGCGAGTGGCTAAAATAAATTCAACCAAGCTTCCAAGTATCTGTGTGAAAATTAAGATATAGGTGAACCACATCCTGCAGAGTATGGGAGGGTTACTGCCATCCGCCAGTGGTCCAATCAGCCAATTGTGCATTCTAATTGAAAATCAGCGAGTCTTGGCAAGAAAGTATGGGAAGTGTGCTCACACAGATGCGAATATTACAACATAGCGAAGAAAGAAGTATATCCACTTCAAGGGGTTTTTATTACGCATGCTGTCAGCGCCAAAGAGACGGTATCAAGAGCGGACCTGAATGACTGTCGGACTTGATACGCACGTCCAAATATATTGAACATCATCATCTAATGACAGAAAGCATTGCCAGACGAGAAAAGTGAGACAAGCAACTGTGGGTCGGATTAGCACAACGTAAAACTTCCAAGTGCTACGCCTTTAAAACATACTGCTATGACAGTTCACGTCGCGAATGGCAGCTACACATAAAGGTGTTATCGCACGGGATCCATCTGAGGACATCTTGAAAGAGCAGAGTCTCGATTGGAAGGTGCTGTCCGATAGTAACAGCCTGGCGCAAGTATGTGGGGGTAAGTGTGTGGCCACTGTGTGGCTCGACACATCACGGTAGCTTTGCATGACCCTAGGTGCCTGCAACTTGGTCAGCCCTGTGTCGCTCCCACGTCGATCAAGTCCAGTGGTGAGTTTGCTGTCATAGACGCCTGGACACACACTCATCCCTGTTGGAGATTCGCAGATCATCCCAACACTAGTACAACACTCGCGCACCTTTACTACGTACACTACAATTACCATATTGGGACAGCAGCACCAATTAGCATA
>JBBPKD010000976.1:0-12776 GCA_038089075.1 Singerocomus inundabilis
GGCTGAGGAAGCTGCAAGGAAGCAGGCAGAGGAGGATGCGAGGCGTCGAGCAGAGGCTGAGGTGGCAGCCAAAAGACGAGTGAGTCCACCACGTTGTAAACGGGTGGTGCTGATGGAGTATAGGTAGAGCAAGTGGTGGTGGAGCAGGGCTCCAGCAAAGAAAAGAGGAAGGTGCGAGCAGAGGTAGCTCCGGAGTGCTGGAGGTGTAAGGAGCATGGACTGGAGTGTATCCTGGAGCTAGGGAAGTCGACGTTGTGTGTGAAGTGCCGAAGGGTGAAGGCATGGTGTGATCGACCAGGGGAGGAGAAGATGGAGGTAAAGAGGAAGCAAAAGGTGGTCGATGAGGAGGAGACAGAGGTACTCTGGAAGAAGGTCTGATCGGAGGAGCCCGCCGGTAGGGTGAAGATAAGAGAGTGCGTGATGCTGATCACTGGGGCGATCAACAGCCATCGGGAGGTGGTCGCGGGGAAACTGGACCGCTTGATTCACATGGTGGAAACCTTGGTGGACCTTAAAATCTCAAAGGTCTACCTGAACAATGAGAATGAGAGTGAGGAGGAGGAGGAGGGTGAAGCGGAGGGTGACAAGGGCAAGGGCAGGGACGGAGAAGCAGAGGACATGCTGGAGGACCTGTCCAAGGGAGTACGCAATGTATCCGTCCCCTAATAGCTATCCTTAATGTTAGCTTTTCTTGTTCTCATTATGAATGGTGAGGTCTGGGCTTCTCCAGATATCGGAGATGGAAGTCCGAGACAAGCTCCGAGGCATGGTCTAACTTCGTTGTGAGTAACCATGATGTTTCTTTGTCGGTCCTCTCGTACCTGAACCAATGGACCAGGTACAGGAGTTTGCAGTTCTTTCTTTGGCAGTCTATTTTTGAATCTAGAATCTCAGAGACTTCGTACTCTGGTTCACTGTCTACTTCAACTGGGGGCAGTGGTGGTTGTGCGCGGTTAGGGATAATGTTTGGATGAATGGGTTTTAGTTGGAAGACATGGAAGACCAGATGTATGGACTTCATGCTCTCTGGAAGACAGAGGGTGAAGGAGAGTGCACCTACTTGTGCAATGATATCAAAGGGTCCTAGGTTCTTTTCGGAGAGTTTCTTGAAGGGATGCGTAGTGCTGAAGTATTTGGCCTTGACGAAAACCTGATCACCAATTTTGAAGTCTGGTGCTGGAGTTCGTTTAGCGTCCACAGGACCTTGATAACATTGCTGGGCTAGGGCTATCTTTTCACAGAGGAGTTGATGGAGGGAGTCGAGGTTGACAGAGTATTCTTGGGCTCGGGCAGAGGTCAGATCTCGCTCAGAATGTACGGTGATGTTGGGGTGATAACTCTTGTTGGTGAAGAATGGAGACACACTGGTGGTGGCATTTGGAGCATTGTTGTAAGCGAACTCCACAAGGGGCAGGAGTTCGGACCAGTTGTCTTGCTGGTAGTTACAATAGATGCGGAGGTATTGCTCCAGCGTCTGGTTCATGCATTCTGTTTGGCCATTACCCTTTGGGTGGTAACCGGAGGTAAAGTGGAGGTGGATGTCAAGGGCTTTATCTAGTGAGCGGAAAAAGTGGGAGATGAACTCCAAGCCTCGGTTGGAGGTGATGTGTGAGGGAACTCCGTGCTTCGAAAAGACATGGAGAAGGAAAAGTTTAGCTAACTTCAGAGATGTCACCTTATCGTCGGTTGGGACGAAAATACATTGTTTGGACAGTCTGTTTGCAACAACAAGGATTGCGGTGTGGCTGAAGAACAGAGGGAGTTGTTTAATGAAGTTCATGGAGATTGAATTCCATGGCTTCTTGGGGATTGGGAGTTGTTTGAGTAGCCCATAGGGCTTGTGTCTTGGTACCTTGGCTCGAGTGCAGGTTGTACAGGACGCGACATACTCTTTGACGAAGGTCTGGATGCCTGACCAAGTATATTCTTGACAAATTAGCTCTAATGTTCGATTTTGTCCAAAATGACCAGAGAGTGGGTGGTCATGTTTATATCGGAGGATGCGGAGGTGGAAATCATTGGCATTAGGGACATAGATGCAATTATCGAGGCATAGGAAGCCTTCAGAGTTGATAGACCAACGAGAGTTGGAGGGTTCGGAGGTGGACATGTGGAGGGAGGAGATGGGGTTGAAGGGAAGAGTGGAGAGGATATCATTGTGTAGGGACTCGATGTCAAACAGTGTACTGGCCCGGAGGACCGGAGCTGCTAGACATGATGCCCTGAGGGATGATGCGAGCTGCTCTTAAGTGAAAACGGGGCGGAAATTCTGGGGGTTGACTAGAGCGTAGTCCCTATCCCCCTCTTTAGGATAGACATTCCAGCGTCTAGTGAGGGAGTTGGGCTTGGCACCTAACTTCCCAGGATGGAAATGAACTACCATGTTGAACTGTGAGAGAAACTCTGACCACTGGGCTTGGCACCGAGTAAGGAGTTTGGAGGTGGCAAAGTATTCCAAGTTCTTGTGGTCAGTCACTACATTGACTGGAGTTCCAGAGCCCTTAAGGTAGTGCCGCCAAGTCCAGAAGGACTTGAAGATGGTGAGCAATTCCTTGTCGTGGGTGTTATAATTGAGCTCAGGAGCGGAGAGGGTGCGGGAGAAATAAGCTATCGGGCAGACTTCATTGTTCGGGTAGTGGAGGGAAAGGATGCCAGTGATGGCATAATCAGAGGCATCTGTCTCGATGATTAGTGGGGCATCGGGGACCCAGTGGGTGAGGATGGGAGCGAAGGTGAAAGCATCCTTAAGATGCTGGAATGCAGAGTGGCAGGCTTCATTGAAATTCCAAGGGGTACTCTTGTGGGTGAGGCAAGTGAGTGGGACAACAAGCCTGGAGTAATCAGTGATGAACTGCCAATAGAAATTAGCAGACCCGAGAAAGGACTGAATATCTCGGACCTTGCAAGGCTCAGGTCAATCAATGATGGCCTTTACCTTGTCAGGGGACATGGTCAGTCCGGATGGAGAGAGTTGGTACCCAAGGTACTCAGTTGAGTCTGTGTGGAACTCACACTTCTTGAGCTTGACATAGAGTCCATGCTTTCGGAGGCACTGGAGGACTTCCCAGACATGCTCTTTGTGTTTCACATGGTCCTCTGAGAAGATAAGGATGTCATCGAGATATACAATGACAGAGACGTCGAGGAGGTCTGCGAAGATTGAGTTTACAAACCACTGGAATGCTGCAGGGGCATTGGTGAGACCAAATGGCATGACAAGCCATTTGTATGACCCATAGCACATGCGGAAAGAAGTCTTCCACTCGTTTTCGTTGGCAATGTGAACCAGGTGGTACACATGCCGGAGATTGAGTTTTGTATATATACAGGCACAACTTGGGGCATCAAGGAGGTCGGAGATGCAAGGGAGTGGGTAGTGGTCCTTCTTCGTGATCTTGTTGAGTCCGCGGAAATCTACACAGAGGTGAAGGGAGCCGTCCTTCTTGTGAATAAAAAGGACAGGGGCTGCATGAGCAGAGGAAGATGGGCGGATGAAGCAGTTGGCAAGGTATTCGTCGAGGAATGTCTGGAGGGACTCAAGTTTGAAGGTGGAGAGGGAGTAGGTGGTACCTATAGGAGGGGAAGCTCCTTCTTCCAAGTCAATCTTTAGGTTGAAGTTGTGATGTGGAGCAAGCTGGGATGCCTTGCTCTTACTGAATACATCTGTGAAATCATGGTACTCTGGGGGAACCCTAGAGAGGTCGACTGGTTCAGAGCTGACAGAGGTGGAGTAGAGGCCGCTTTCAGGTGGGCGGAGTGTCATTGCAAACTGTACTGAGCCTTGAAGGTGACATGTGAGTGCGAAAGCGGGTGCGCTGACAAGCGCAATAGGCGGAGCCTTGCATTCGGAGAAACTCGGTGTATCAGGGGAAACAGAGTCAGCTGGAGGAGTGATGTCTGGAGGCTGCGGAGTTGAGCTCAGGGTTACTGGCACAGGTGGTTCTAATGCTTGGAACGAAATACTGCTTGTAATCCAGTCAATCAACAGATTGAAGCGGGTCAGCCAGTTGTGTCCTAGAACAATGGAACACAAGCCGTCCAATGGAGTGACATAAAATGTCATCGAAGTGATATCACCAGAGGGGAAGTGGATGGAGAGGTTGAGAGGTTGAGTGATAGTGGAGTTGAATGTTCCGTTGAACAAACAGAGAGAAAGTGGAGGTATGGAGTAGGTGGAAAGTTCATGTTTATTTACAAAGTTCATATCTATAAAATAATCGGAGGAGCCAGAGTCTATCAACGCTGGAAAAGATGTGATGTTGTATGTTATAAGAGAGACTGAGGGCATGAGGGATCTGGGGTCTGAGAGAGCGGATGCATTGAGATGGAGCTCCTTTGGTGCACAGGTGGGTTCAACACAACCTTCAGTCTGTGCAGAGTCACGGAAATCACGGACTATTTTTTTGCCTCAGAGGAGGCCTCCAGTTTTGCTTCTGGAGTCTTGACTGTGTGGCCCTTGGCTGCACGAGATGTTGATTTTGTACACTCCTTGGCCTAATGTCCTGCTTGGCCACAGAACATGCAGAGGTTGTTGTTGAAATGGCATTTACGCTTAGCCACTGTGAGCTTACTGTCCTTCCCTAGCTTGGACAATAGGTCCGGTTTGGGAGGAGTGTTGGTTGCCATGAGTAGTGATCCAGTACAAGAGGGAGTTTGAATATACTGTTAAACTCGAGTCGGACGCTGCTCTGAGGGAAACTCCGGAGGTCCAGAGTTGAGAGGTTTGGATGGGACTTGGCTTCACCTTATGTGGTGCGCCCTCACACAGGATCTGGTTGTCCTGAATTTATGGAGGGTCGGAGATCAGAGGTCAGAGGGGTAGTTGGGGAAGTCAGTCAATGACTTAGAGAACGAGTGGGGAGAGCGTCAGGTTAGGTCGATATTCAAACTAAAGTGTACAAGATGTAACTACGGAGTTTATATACAGAGGGACTCGGATGACTAAGTCCAGAGTCGGGTTACAGTATGTACCAGAGAGGTCAGAGGTAAGACTATGCCGAAGCGCAGCTTCGGAGCTGTGCTCCTAAGTGAGCACCGGTATCGGAGTTCTAACTAAGCGAGAAATGGAACATAAGGTAGAAGTAACATATAAGAATGTAAAGGAAACAGAGTCAAAGGAAATGAGTAAGTACAAGTCCGAAGTGGAGTAAGTACAGGAGAGACAGAGGAGAACGGACCGGAGGTATAATGGAGATGGTACGGAGGTACTGGAGTTGACTTGAAAAGCAGTATATGACAGAATCGCTCAGCACGTCCATTCTGTTGTGGAGTGTGAGATGTACTCTGGAATACTTTGATCCCCTTTTGATGAAGTAGGTTATCAAAAGCATCAGATTTATATTCTCCCTCTGCATTAGACATCCAGCCCTTGACTTGGGCATTGTGTTGGGTCTGAGCCATAGCAAGGAAAGATTTCGCAGCCTGAAGTGTATCACTCTTTTGGTGCATAGGGGTAATCCAGACATTTGCTGTGTAATCATCTAAAAAGATGACAATATATTTGAATCTATAATAAGATTCTACAGGAAAAGATTTGAGATCTGAGTGAATCAGCTCAAAGGGGCGTGTTGCGCATGTTTTATTCTGGTGAAAAGATTTATTGGGCATCTTGCCCATAGTGCAGCCAGGACAGATAGGATCCTTGTGAGGGATCTCTATGTCAGGGAAGTTCTTAGTATGCTTCCTAAATTGAGTGAGCACATCCTTGGAAGGATGGCTGAGTCGCCTATGCAAAATGCGATAGTCTATTGAATAGATTAGGCTCAGATGAGCCTGTACACTTGTAAAGGGTGTAGTGTAGATGACATAGATGGTATCTTTCAGGTAGCAAGAGTAGAAAGTCATAAAAGTTCTCCCTGATGTTCTTGTGAACTGAATCTATTGTTCAGATCCTTTGACCCTTAGGTCATCCTGGAGAAGCTGTCCCATGGACAAGAGGCAACAGTTGATGTCTGGGCAGTGTATGACTGGATACAGCCTTATAGTATAGGGAACTAAGGTTATTCCTTTCAGCTTATTTATAGTTAGGATAACTATGCCTTTGCCCTTAATGTGGGTGATTCCATTCGCAGTATGGATGGGTCTGGGGTCATTGACCTCCTGATATTCTGCAAAATCATCCTTGCAGTGTGTAAAGTGAGAGGAGGCCCCTGAGTCTATAACCCACATGTGGTCATCTTCCTTCAAGGAGGGTTTCTTTCCTTTACACTTTGTGCAGCCTGAGTAGGAAAGCCCATGAGGGCATGATTCATTCTTAGTAGAGTACATATATATGAATGTATCTACTGTGTCCATATCATGACATTTCACAGAATCTGCGATTGGATAGGAATCAGTAAATGAACTCAGGTGCAATGAGTTGTGGACTGACCAAGAGTCCATTGTCTCATTGTCAAATGCTTCAATTTCATCAAAAATATCACCTGCGTCGGGCGCGACGAAGTTCATATCACCTGTATACAACACAAGCAGGTCGATTTCGTCCTGGCCCATCTCTCTGTCTGTCCCATAGACATTTACAGTGTCTTGGTCATCCCAAGCGCTGGCCTTGTGGTAGAATGATGTTCGGGCCCATTTGGAGGGATCTGGTTCATCAAGGGTGGAGGTAGATGCGAACGCAACATTAGCTTTATCGGTCATGCTGTCAGATTGTTGCTGTGTGACACTGAGAGAGTGTGCACAGCGGCGGGAGACAGAGGAGGGGGTGACACTAGCACGAGAGTGTGTGTCGTGTTCAACAGGGGTCGTCAAGGCAACCAAATCATCTGAGGCAACGATGGGTGTGACTAGGGACTGCAAAAATGCAGCACCCTTGGTGTGTGCATGTGCAGATAGTTGGACAGATGGGTTTGCAACCATCTTGGTCGCAGATTCGTCCAGTGGTGCAATAGTAGCAGCCATTGTGTCCAAAGAATGGACTGTCTCAGCGGTTGGGGTGATGCCCATGCGATGCGCGAGGGACATCGAGTGATGGGTTTGCACAAAAGCCGGAGGCCCATATTGGGTAGCGGCTGTATGATGTGTGAGAGTGTGTGGGTCCTGCACGAGGATGAAGTCAGCAACAGCTGGTGACATCAGAGTAAAAAACTCATCCACAGTGGACACGAGCTGGTTGGAATGGCCTTGCTGGCTGTCTTGGGCTTTCTTCTTGCCCTTGTTGGCTTTGCCAGCAGGCTTCTTCCGTTCTTGGTAACTTTGGTTGGGGCCTGACTGGTCATTTGATTGATTCTTGGGGCCCCCAGTTTGTTTCTAAGATTGATAGAATAGATCACGTTGTGGTTTGTGTTTTACTATGGAGATTTTGCATGTGGACAATTGGTGGTCAGAGTGCAGGCATCGGCTGGTGTGAGTGTGGCCGCGCGATCACTGCTCCCATGAGAGGATCGCAGCCTTGTGGATGTCTGAGAGTTTCTTGGACGAGATGGAGGAGTCTTGGGCAAAGGATTGAGCTACCACCTCCATTGAGGAGGGGAGCTTGGTGAGGGTGATAAGGACTTGATATTTGTCATTGAATGGATAGGAGTGAGCCTGAAGTCGCACAAAGTGGGCGGCCATCTTATCAAAAGTGAGAGTTGGGTGTTGATTATGGGGGACACGGAGGTCAAGAAGTTGTTTGAACTTGGAGTAGATGGCTGCAATGCCAGGTGTCCCATACTCTTCTTTGATCTTTGCAAGGAGATCTTTGGCAATGGTATATTGAGTGAATTTATATTTGATGCTTGGTGCGAGGCGCAGGTGCATGCATCCGACGACTTTGCCATTGATGACATTTCAGCTGTCGATTTCTGGCTGCTTGACTCCAATAGTCGCAAGGGAGGGGCAAGCCTCTTGAATGACCCATGCATCTCCAAGGGCGAGGACATAGGCCTTAATGCATTGACTCCATTCAAGGTAATTTGTTTCATCAAGGATGGGGACGGCATTGAATAGTGTGTTTGACATGTTGATCGGGCGATGTTGAGTGTGGTGTGTCTGTAGACAAAGTTTTCATTAGCAAAGGTTTGCAGGACGAGAGTAGAGGTAAAAAGGAATGAATCCTTTTGTTGATCGACCCATGTTTCTGCAGCCCATCTTGGGGGTGGGGGTTCGATCACACTCGATGCAAATAGCTTAGTTGCTGTGCCATCGCCCAGATCACATCTGGTAAGTCCGAGAGGTTCCAATCACAGTGCTTCCACATATGGGCACTCAGTGATCTGGCCTCTCGGGGCTCATAACCTCTTGAACTAAGGTTGGGGCAACCACTAGGGCACCATAACAGAGGAGGAACCCTCTAAACTCACCAGAGATGGTGGGAGGAGAGTAGAAAACTTCCTGTATATTAAATGCAGAGCTGGAGGCTCTTATATACAGATATAAGTGTTTATCTAATCTACTGTACAGTGGAACCACATTTATTTCGCTTAGAAGCAAACTATAGGGGTGCTTTGTACAGTATTCATGTGTGTGCTATAGTATGGTAATATTTACTTGTAGCTAGTAGATGGCAGCTTGGTACTGCCAGTCCAATAAGTTCAACACATACTTGCATTTTCAGCAAATTCTAGCATTTGGAAAGCATTTTGGGCAATAGTAGTGGTTAAGGTCAATGCAGCAGATGCTTGAGGGGCAGTGGACTCCTCTTAAGCCTGATTGGCCTTGCCACCACACTTTTGGGGCTTCTTGCCTGCCTTTTGAGCCAGGTAGTTCAATTTCACAGTGATGAGGTTCTGACATTTGTGGCCATAGTGGATATTCCACTTGCAAAACCAGCAAATGGTTTCAAATGCACACTTGCAGCTATTGGACATTGTGAATAGTGCTGAGTTAGTTGCTATGGCCTCAGGATGATGTTTTTGCTGTGATTTTTCAGCCAGGAATGCCTCCTTATGTTAGTATTGGTGCTCTTACACCTCTTATATTACTTATTTTGCATTATTGCACTTTTTAACACTTATAGCACTTTTAGCATTCACTGTGAGTGCATTACTGTTGTGACTGCAAAGGAGCAGACACTGCCTAACCTATGACTCCGTGGTCCTGTCAGGCGACTCAGCATCTTCATATGGAGCTGAACCTATAAATGTTGGATAAAGGGAGTGCTGGACAGCGGAAAGGAAATGCGGATAGAAAGAGGGGGTGAACAGTGGAGAGGGCCCACTTCAACGAGATCTCCTAGCATACTATTGCAACGCTATAGTAGCAACTGTACTCTTGCAACAGTGCTCTGTCTTCCTTCTAACACTAGCATCTATATGACAGTGTAATCATTGACAAGCCATCAGGGCTCTTGGGTAATTGCATGATTATCTGGAGGGAATCACCCTGTAGGCTGCTATGGCCCCTAGCCACACAGGCTATCTGGAAATAACTTAGTAAACTGGTAAAGACTGGTTTGCATACCGCAAGACTGGGATAAGGCTTGACATGGGATATGAGTTTGCTGGCTGGCTGGACTGGATGAGGTAGAGGTTGGCTTTATCTCCAGCTAACCTCACTCCCGAGCACCATTGCTGGCAGGCAGGCGAATAGTCAGCGACTACTTGTGCTTGAACGTCACTAGACCACTTATTGCTAGGCAGGGTAGGAGAGGTAATAAGTGGATTAGGCTGGGGGGATACCAGCCAACTCACAACCCCTTATATATGGTACAAAGGATGGGTCTAGGGTATACAATATTACTGTAAGTAGTACTAGGGTAAAGGGGAGAATTCATAAGGATGCAGCTAGGCATACCTCGAAGTAAAGGTAAGGCTAGCTCTGAGAAGATCAGAATGGAAGGGCATAGCAATAAGATGAAATGGAAGATCGATCACAAAGTGTGAAAGATCAAGGAAGGGATCATGGCAGAGATCCATTTAGGATTTTGTAGGATCATGAGAGTGATTGTACTGATCGGAGGGTAAAGTGGAGATGAGGATAAGGTATGGTAGCCTTGAGGAATGATCGAGGAATAGGGGTGATCAGTGTGATGTTGTGAAAGAGTGAAGAGAGTAAAGATGTGAAAATGTGACAGGGAGGGGAGTGATAATGTGAAGGGACGGAAGGGTCATGTGATCAGGGAAAAGATAAAGTCATAGGATTGCAAGTACAATCCCAAGTTCATAACAATTACAGCTGTTTGCACTGTGTTTTGTGTTGTGTCTGTTTGTTTGTAGTGTTTACCCTTTGTGTGTGCTTAGTGTCACTTTTTCCCTTAGTTTCTGACACTGAGCACAAGGTATATGGTACATTACTTACAATAGAATAGTTTCTAACACTCAGCACAAGTGGTGAGCTTAATAGGTTATAAGCCCTGCACTTTAGGTCATTTTACAGGCTGTATTTGCTCCCATATATCTCTGCACAAAATTTTCATGCCTAGTTTGCTTCCCATCACTCTCTGCTTTTTACTTGTTGGATTCTCACCCATTCCACTTCTTATCACCTTCTACCCCTCATACAATGGCCGAGGATGATGCAAAGATCACCCCTTCTGTGTCCAAGCTTACTGCCTCTAACTATACCATCTGAAAGGGTGAAATAAAGGTATATTTGCACACCAAAGGCCTCTGAATCATAGTCAATGGCATAGAAAAGCATTCTAAAGACTCTAAACCAGATGCTTAGCTCAAGTGGAACCTCAGAGCAGACAAGACAGCTAGAAAACTCTACCTTGCCCTTTCTATAGAGCAAAGAATGCATATTAAGGCAGTCTAGGACAATTCTGTGAAGATCTGGTTCACACTTGCCTCCATCCACCTCCAACAACACCTTAGAGCACAATTCAATGCTTGGGATGACTTTTTCTCCATTAAAAAGCTCCCTGATGAGTCCTTGAGCTCTCTAGTTGCCTGAATTGAGAATTTCATGTTCAAAATCCAAAAATTGCATTCTAACAACTTCAAAACACCCTACTCCATCTCTGATTTGGACAATGAACTTGTCTGCATAATCATGGTGTGCTCTCTGAGTGACAAATACTTCCATTTTGTGTCCTCTCTCCTTCTCTTTTAGACTCTGAACAAGAAGAAACTCAAGGCTGCATTGCTGGCTGAAAAAGCACAGCAAAAACATTGTTCTGAGGCTCTAGCACCTGATTCAGTGCTCTTTACTATGTTGGACAGCTGTAAGTGTGCACCTGGGACCATTTGCTGGTTCTGTGAGTGGAATACCCACTATGGCCACAAATGCCAGAATTTTGTCACTGCAAAGTTGAACTATTTGGCTCAAAAGGCAGGCAAGAAGCCCAGAAAGCATGGTGGCAAGGCCAATTAGGCTTAAGAAGAGTCCACTGCCCCTCAAGCAGCTGCTACATCATCCTTACCCACTCTAGTTGCCCAGAATGCATCCCAAGCACTAGAATTTGCTGAAAATGCAAGTATGTGCCCATTTGACCTATCTGACATGCTTTACCTGCTTCTGCTCTCTGCCAGCACTGACTGGATTGCTGATACAGGTGCCACTTCTTATATTACCCCACATTGACATTGGCTATGCAATTACAGCCCTAAATGCATCTCTATCAAGCTGGCAGACAACAAAGTCATCTATTCAGCCAGTTCTAGGTCTGTGGTGTTTGTGTCAGTGGTAGAGGGCAAAAGAATGTGTCCTATTGAGTTTACAGGTATCCTACATGTCCCAGACCTTCAATCTAATCTACTCTCTGTCTTATATCTCACCTGCAACAAAGAATTCATTGTGAACATTAATTCAGTGCAAATGAGCTTTGAGCAACCACTTGGATGACCTCTCTTTATTGCAAGCATAAAGGACAAGAATTGCACATTTCTGGATGGTGAAACAGTTCCTATGACTGAGTATGCATTTGCAGCAATTACAATTCCTCTAGATATCAATCTGTGGCATGGGAGACTTGCCTACCACCATCTCACTGATGTCAAAACCATGCTAAAGTGCTTCCTGGTGACTGGAATGACTGTGGACTTGCCCACCAAGCCAGATCTATTGAGCTCACCACTTGTGCTCAGTGTCAGAAACTATTCTATTGTGAGTAATGTACCACATACCTTGTGCTTAGTGTTAGAAACTAAGGGAAAAAGTGACACTGAGCACACACAAAGGGTAAACACTACAAACAAACAGACACAACACAAAACACAGCTCAAACAGCTGTAATATGCTCACAGTGAATGCTGAGAGCACTATAAGTGTTAAAAAGTGCAATAATGCAAAATAAGTAATATAAAAGGTGCAAGGGCATCAATACTAACACTCCCCCCTGACTCTGCACCTCTGCAAGTCACTGACTCCTCCCTGGCCACCCAAGTCCTATAAGTGAGTAGAAATGCACCACCTTTGATTTAGACAGGCTTTTAGTAAGCAGATCAGCTGCTTGGTCCTTTGTAGACATGAAATGTGGAGAAATTGCCTTGTCCTCCACTGCATCTCTGAGCCAGAAGTGGCACAAGTCCAGCTGCTTCATCCTACCATGATGCTCTGAGTTTTTCACCACAGAAATCACAAACTGGTTGTTCATATAGAGGGTAGAAGCATCAGAGATGGGGAGATCATATTCTGATAGCAGTTTGCATAGCCATTTGATCTCTTTTCCACCTTCAATAGCTACCATGTTCTCTGCCTCAGTAGTAGACAGTGCAACCATGCTTTGCAGCTTAAAAGACCAAGAAACCACACTAGTGCCAATCTTGACAAGATAGCCACTAGTAGAGCATCCAGAATCCACCATGATCTGCATTAGAGAATGCTAGGAATGGCTCTGAGGATGATGGGTCAGGTGCATAGGTAATAGAGTAGTCACTGGTGCCCTTGAAATAGCACAATAGGTGCTTAATAGC
>JBBPKD010000977.1:0-12757 GCA_038089075.1 Singerocomus inundabilis
ACCGTCCAGCCACCCCTCTTGACCTGCTCAAAGACGATCTCGCATGGACGCAGGACAGAAAGACTCTTTTTCTTTGACGACGAAATGCACGTCGTCGCTGTAAGGGGGAGAATGCTTCGAGCCTCGTTTCGTCGCGGTCCTATCAGCTGGAGACTCGTCTAGGGGGATACACAATGGCCAAAAAATAAAAAAGGATCAACTCGAACAGCTGCATTGGAATCCCAACAGTCTCTTGTCTCCCACGCCACAATATCGCCGCGCCTCTCTCCTCTCCGGCTCGAGCGCGTCGTCGGGCGTGTCGTCGTCCTCGGCACCCCACGATTCGAACGGAGAACAAGCCATCTAAACAGACAGACTCAGTCTTCGTTATATTGCACGACGAGCACGACGCACCTCGAGTACTTGAGCAAGAACACGCTTGCCAGACGTGGGATCCGTCTCCACCTTTTGGATGACCTCTTCGAGCAACCACTGACGCAGGATAAATCGAGGATTGGCAGCCTTGCAAGCCTTCTCTCGCGCAGTGTCATAGTCGCGTCCTTGTTCAGCCCACTTGACAGCGTCACTGTCAATCCGTGCTGCATACTTGTCGAGCCAGTGGAGCCACTGCGCCGTGGCAGCTGCAACATCCAACATATCCGGATCTGGCGTCCCTCGAAGCAATCCAGCAATAAACACCTCCACTTTATCCATTCTCTCGTCCTTCATCCACTCTCGTCGGAAACTGGACAACTTCCTAAACGTCCCATGGAAATCGAGTCGCTGTCTCTCCATCATGTCCAAGAGGGGCTGAAAGATGTTTGACTGGTCATCGTCCACTTGGAGTTCAAGTGCGAGACGCTTGCGAAAGAGGCGGTTATATTCGACCGCACAAGTCTCTTGGAAGATACGCTCCATCTCGGATTGAGTCTGCTCTAGAGCCATGACACGCCACGACTGGATGGTATCCGTCGACACATCCGTAGCCCAACCTGCCTTGACAGCCTTGTTTCCAAGCGATAGCTCACCGCCAATGAGCGGAGCAAGCGCATTGAGCAGAGCACGACATGCATACATTCTAGAAAGAATCGACGCGTGGCCAAGGAGAGGCAACAACACACTCACATCATGTTGGGTTGATGCTACCACGTAGAGTCAAACGACCGACTCGCGGATAGAATCGTTCATCTCACCATGTAAGAATACCGTCCCTCAGAGTCGCTATGATTGCAAATGTGGTGAGGATCAAAGACATCCATGAATGCATACGGCCCTGCATAGGACATGAACACTCTTGGACACGCTCAACATCATGGCGTACTCACCATAGTCTATCGTAAGACCCAGGATGGATACACTGCCGGCACGTCAGGATACCCTCGTAGACATCTTACATCACTCACTTGTCCGTATTGATCACGCCATGCATGAATCCATACGCTTGCCAAGCAGCCACCATCCGTGCATTCCGACGAGCCACCTCAAACACCAACGCTTTGCCCCACGCATCCCCCGCATCCACGTCCAGTCGCAACACCTTTTGGACGACCCACTCTCCTAGAACACGCAACGCATCGTAATCCGCGTCTTGCTGTCCACCGCCAAAAAAGAAAATCTTGACAGAAGGCGACAAGGCTTCGAAATTGCCAATCCGAATAAAACTCGGTGCAACGCGCGTACATACACAGGCCGTCTCGATGCGCTCGCGTAGCACTGGAAGTTCAGGGAGGTGTATCAGACTGAGCGACCGGGTAGTAGGTATCGAGAGCGCATGCATAGCTATAACAGAGATGTGTGAGCCAAGTCGGAAACGTGCGTGCTCGAACACGTCACCTTCAGAGCAGAGAAACTCTCGGATCGACGATCGCAGGACAGCCAACCCATCCGCCGTTCTAGAAAACGGGGTGCGACCAGCACCCTTGAGTTGAAGTTCATACGTCACACCCTCTTCGGACGGGTGAGGCGTAGAGACTAGCCTCTGTCGATGAGAACGGAGCGTCCATACGACACAGTACAGCACGGTACTCACGAATCGAAATGGCCCGTCCATCCCCGAGTTGACCAGCCCAACTACCAAACTGATGCCCGCTGTATCGAAGCGACCATGGCGCATAGCCTCGTCCATCCACAGCGGCGTCTGCGGACATGAGAACCACATGCCCACTCAATACGTCGACTAGTTCTTGACGTGCACGGGCTGCAGGCGAGCTAGCATCCAACGGTACCTCCTCGCTGTCCTCCAAACTCGACGGCACCAACGCCGGACGTCCAAGAACGGCAAACGCATCCCCCACCTCCAAGTGCGGTACACAGTCCCGGAGACACGTCTTCGAGAGCCCAATCAGCACCCGCTTCTGATCACGCGCCTGCGAGACGAACGTGTCGAGTCCATTGGGATTGGGACCGCCGTGTGGGACGATCGCTTCGCGCGCCTTGAGCCAGTTCTCAATGTGCAACGCCTTGTCGTCGTCGACTTCCGACGGGGGCACTGGATACGGGAACTCGAGCGGCATCGGTAAGACGTACGTAAAGTGCGCTTCGCCGGATAAGAGGCGGGCGCGGCGCTGGATGCTGGGTCGATGCGGGAGCACATCGTGGATGAAGACAGAGGGCTCGAGCTCGTTTGGGTCTGGGGTGAGGTTGTGTGTGAGGATGTGCGTCGGGGGCGGGAGGGGGAGTGCGGAGATGGGCACTCTGGTTGGCTGTGGAGCCATGGTGGTGATGGTTCGAAACAATCGGAGCGCTTTCATACAAAGATGCCGGATGAGGTCGGCTTTGTGTAGCTAAAGAAAATACAACTCATTTTCCCAGCGTGATCAAAACCGCAGACGAGGCTGCAACATCAATTCGACCACTCGTCACAGAGTCCTCGACCAATTCCCCCTCCGCAACGCCCGTTGCAAATGTCTGCCCAGCCCACGTCGTCATATTCGCATCCTTGATCTCCGCACCCGGCGCAGTCATCGTCCTCGCAGTCACCCTCTGCCCAGGGTACGCCAAATACGCAGAAAAATCGACGGTGACGTTCGGGCGCGGATAGATCGCCGTCGAGTTGTACAGCTCGAGATTGAGAATCGCAAGCTTGACGGGATAGTCGGCCTGTGGGTGGTCCCAATAGCCGTACACGGAGAGTTGACCCGCAAACGGGTCGCCGTCTGCAGTCGTGATCGAGGATCCGTTGGCTTGTCTACCCGGGAAGATGTTGGCCGTCTGAAGTGTCGTCGAACCACCGATGAGCTCCGAGACAAATAAATAGGCAGAATATGCCGGGAACACCTGAATGGGTCCGTTGATGTTGTCGACGGGATACCTACACGCGGAATGAGAACGTGCAAATTGCATGTCGTCTTGATACACACCAGAGGTTGTAGAAAGAAAGGCCGCCGTGGTTGAGCTGCGTCGAACTCTGTAATGCGAGCGGGCCCCCTTGATGGACGTACACGCTATCCACGACTGTCGAGCCATGCCACAAGCTGGAGCAATTCTAGATGCTTACCGCGACACATTAATGGAGGCTGCATAGAGTGTCGTGTCGAGCTGGATGGCCGAGTCAATTTCCGCGCAAGACCCACAGGCCAAAAGGACGTACCAACCACATCGCCTGTCCAAAGGTGTTGCTGACGTTGTCTCTGCCCGAACAGGACACCGAGTTGAACTCGCCTGTCGAGGATTGAATCAAAAGTCAGTCCTTTAACGCCGAAAAGAGGACCTCACCGATCACAAAGCTATCCGGCCCAAGCTGCGATCGAACTGTGTGGATTCGGGGCTGCCACAGATCTAGATATCTAAAGAAAATTTCGTCAAGGCGAGAGAACGTGATAGCTTGCCGCTCACTCGGCGAGACGCGTGTGATTCACCTGCGTGAATAGTCATCAACATAGCAAATGGCACGAGCATGTCACGATAACAAACCAAGTTCGGTAATGTAGCCACTGCCGCTCTAGTAGGGTCACAGACCTAAGACGCGATCAACTTTAAACTCGAGCATTCGACTCGAGTACCAACACTGTACTGGTACGTGTGCTCACTGCATGTCTTGACGGTGTGCCCATTATCAGCACCAGCAGCAAGGGCGCTGACACAATCAAATTGAGCATCCGCTTCGGAAGTGTTGTATGGCCAGAGAGGATCGATCACCGTGGCCCCGACTTGGAATTCAGGATAGGATATGTTCAGCGTCTTGGATATGTTGACAGACCAAGGCTGCAAACAGAAAACCAATTCAGTCGAGCAAAGCCATCAAGGAACGTCATGAATTGACCTCCCAGGTTGCTGTATAATTTTGTGCATCAAGGTGAAGATAGTACTGATCAGGTTCATTTCCAACTTGGACATGATGCGCACGTCAGCATGATGACAAGCAAACCCGAGGAGACTGACTTTCGAAGCGAGAGATGACATCGCTTCCAAGACCTGCCCATGCAGCCTCGGCCATACTTAACGTGCCTGTGTAATTGAGGCTTTCCAAATTCTATATGACGTCGACATCAATTCGTGACCGATTGGGTGATTCGACTTACGAGTGTCATAACAATTTCGGCCCCCTCGAGGAGTTTGACAGAATTCCAAAACTGTGGACCCAGTGTCGTATTAACGAGGGCACCGCTCGCGTCGATATAGTTGTATAACGCAGCATCCTGGTTGGAGTCCCACGTCGTCGAGTCGGCCGTTATCCCACCGATACGTATCTGGGGTGCGACACCTGCTCTCTCTTGAAGATTCTGGAATAGGTTTATCGACAACACGTTGGGATACGAGACATTGCCCAAATATTCCTCGAAAAAGGCAGTTTCGATGCTGAAACTGGCAAGAGCTGGGTTCAGGGGTGGAGTTGTCCATTCGTATGGGATCGATGCTGGACCACTGAGCGTCAACGACGACACGCCTGTGTCCGTGTTTCGAGTGACAAGGGTGTGCTGCGCTGCAGCGATGGCAGCAAGCTGCAGAAGAAAAGCCACATTCCTCATCGTGGTTCACGGGACGACAGGGATTCAGTGATGTTCATGACTTTGGCAACCATCTCGTGTGTGTGTGTGTGGGACGAGACTCGGGACGGAGAAGCGACATTTCCCACTGTGGATTCGCAAGGTGTTGAAAGTGGTCATATGTACATTGTGCATCCAAGGCAGCAGGGAACACGAGACCGGTTCTTGTGCGACAAAGACGGCGTGAGTGACCATTTTTAGCGAGAGAAGACGCAAATGGGCCGTGGTACTAGGGCCGCCGTTCAAAGGCTGCATGCAATGTCCCATCGAGGCTTCATCGAGCTTCGAGCAACAGAATCAAAAAGGTCGACAACACACGGCCCACAAGCGGACTCACCCTTTTCAAATACTGCAATAGTTGAGGTTCGGATCAGCTGGGCTGGATGAGTGAGACACGGATCAAATGCCAAGGCCTCGTAATGTATACACCCAATAGACTATGCAGTGATCGGATTCAAAACGGGCCTGACCCTGCTGCGCGCTGTACGATATGTCTAAAGCAGACAGTCCGCGACCTTCAGGTTCACGGTTTGACCCTAAACACAAGCGTTAGTGAAAACAAACGAGAATAAGTCGCAATGGTCCATTGCTATGTCATACGTTATCTCCATGCGGTTGCAGTTCGGGATCAAAGTCAAAGCGTCTGACCACAAGACTTGGTTTCAAAAGTCAAACAACAACAGCTTTGAACCACCGCCATGCTATATGCCTCCGAGTTGCTCTGTCCTATCCCCTTCTTCATACCTCAACCACGTCTCGTCTCCTGATGGCCTTGAACGGACTCAGAGTGGTCGAGGTGCGACAGTCCCTTGGTCCGACGTATGGCCACTAACTGCCGATTTGAACAGTTTGCAGGATTGGCACCAGCTCCGTTTGCCGGTCTCATTCTCGCACACCACGGCGCCTCGGTCATTCGCATCGACAGACCGTCCTCCCAGCCCACCAACGACACGCTCTGCGAAGGTAAACGTTCGATTACGCTCGACACAAAGAATCCAGCCGGACTCGCGACCACCAAACGTCTCATCGCCCAAGCTGACATCCTCATTGACACCTTCCGACCTGGCGTCCTCGAGCGACTCGGTCTGGGACCTGAGGTATTCCATGACACTAAAGGAAAGAAGGGATTGAATGACAGGCTGATCTACGCACGGATCGCTGGGTGAGTCTACTGGTATCTTTTTTCGGGCCTTGACTCAGCATCCTATCCAGATTCCCCCGAGGAGGTGAGTGGATCACTCCACGGGGTCACACACCTGGCTGATCAGAATGTAGGGCCATATGCCTCTATGGCTGGTATGCGTGCAGTCCTTGTGTTCAGGGAGGCGCCGAGGCTGATAGCGTTCTCGCAGGTCATGACATCAATTACATCGCCCTCAGTGGCGTGTTGTCCGTACGACGCTCGAGTTTTTTCACCAAATCCATCACCACTGACACATACACCCTTAGATGCTACCAGGGACAAGCGAAAAGCCTAGCTTTCCCTTGAATCTTCTTGGTGATTTCGCTGGCGGGGGCCTTTTATGTGCGACAGGCATCCTCTTGGCGCTCGTCGAACGAGGCAAGAGTGGACGTGGTCAAGTCGTCAACGCCGACATGGTAAACCATCCATCATCCACTGTTCGGTTCCTTCCTTCTAACCGTCATCCCGACCACAGGTCTCGGGCACACGCTACGTCTCCTCCTTCCCCCTTCTCAACACCCACGACAATTCTCCCTACTTCTCCCAACCACGTGGATCTAATGCTCTCGATGGCGGCGCTCCTTTTTATGACATTTACACCTGCGCTGATGGGAAATGGATGAGTCTTGGCTGTCTGGAACCCCAGTTCTTCGCAACCTTTATCGATCGGTTTAACGCCGCCCTGCGCATCAATGGTATGAAAACCGAATGGACACCGACCCGGGCCAAACAATTTACCAAAGCCGATTGGCCGAAACTGAGGAAATACATCGAGGACGGGTTCAAGGCACTCCCAAGAGATTACTGGGCAGACGTGTTCCATGGTCAGTTTGCTTTTCTTGCATACAATAGTCATTTTGTGTCGTGTTATTGATCTCGTGATTTTTCGTTTCGTCACCTCTTTTCTAGATTCCGATGCGTGTGCGGTGCCAGTGTTGACACCCGCGGAAGCGGCGTCGATTGATCCAACTGGCTTGTCGCGTCCTGTTCCACATCCTCAACTGAGCAGAACACCTGCCTCGTCTCCGCACGCACGGTTACCTACAACGATACTTGAACCTGGGACTCACAACGAAGCTATCCTTACTGAGCTAGGCTTCTCGGTAGAAGAGAGGGACGCGCTCGCGCAAGCGGGCGCGCTTGGTGAAGAAGCACGTGACAACTGCAGGTCGGAGACTAAAGCCAGGTTATGAAAGCAGGATCTAAATATTTAGTGTTGTCCGTGTGTTGGTTTACAAATATGTGTAATGTTTTGCAAAAAGGAAAAAAAAAAAAATACAGAAAGGATACAGCAACAGCAGTGCAAGGAAGGAGATATGCCATCATCTGGGTTGTTAATTGGATGTCATGATCCGAAAGGCATTGTGATGAAGGTGAGTAGTGACGACAGTGGTATGGATGATTATCTAAGGAAGACGACGGTCCTGGTATGAGAAGCAAAATGTCGAGAAAAGGAATAAATCAGGATTGTTACTTCATGTCGGAACGCCAATTCGGCGCCTTAGATGCTGTATATTAAAATTAGGGGGGAGCACAGGCGCGATCTGATGTCGAACAAGGGACACCTGCGCCAAAAATTGACGTAGCTGGTTGCTATACGCCTCCGCGATAGCCGCCCAATCATCGTTGTACCCACAGTCCGCAAGGATACCAGGCATCTGGCAGCAAATCGCTTGCGTAGGGACGTACTGCTTCGCCTGATTCAGTCCCCAGTGGAATTCATTGTTAAAGGATGCCGCGTTGGGTCCCTTGAAACGGAGTAGCGTGATGGATTTTCCGACGGTGCTCCTATAGGCAACAAATTCCTGCAGGAGCAGCATTATTGGCGAAGGTTCGTTTACAGGGACACCAGTCGCAGCAACGGCTTGTCCTGTGTATCCCTGAGTGTGTAGGGTGACAGTGTGTAAGTTAGGCCACATAGGCGGACACCCATACAGGGCCGCCTGTTTGTCACTGTTGACAAGAAGCCGGATGAGATGCATGTTTTTGTCTATGCTGAGCACAAGCTCAGAGACGGCGGGTGTGGCACGGAGGAGATGCACGTCCATGTCGGGTCCAAATTCGCATCGGATATAGCGCAGCTTGGTCAATGAGTGGAAGGCATGTGGGTGGGAGCGCGCGATAAACTTGTGGATGGTTGCAAGCGGGTGTGCTTTTACGTCCTCGAGAATGAGTGTACCAATATTTGGTGCGGAGATGAGATCAAAAAGACGGAGTCCGTTCGCGAGCACGCGACCATTGACCACGAGTTCGTGGAGTGTAGGAAGGTGGATCTGGGATATAGGCGCTTGGGTGGCGAGTTCCACAAATCCTCGCAGATGAAGCACTTTCAAGGAAGGACAGGCAGCTAATACTTGGTGAAATCCACTTCGCGACATGGGAAACTGTGGACCGGGGTAGACTGAAAACGAGAGCACTTCTGTGCCTAGATCAGGAAGAATGACGGGGACATTGTCGAGACGGACGTCCGTAAGCAATGGCGCGCCTTTTGTGAACATGTTCATCACTGGGAGTGACCCCTGCGTGAGCATGGTACCTCTACACATAACTCTCAGCCGCCTCAGGGAGGGCGCAGCCACATCGCGGAAGGCAAGAAGCAGCGCGAAAAGCGTTTCCCTCGACACCGCATCAATAACTAGCTCTTGGAAACGACCCACGTGTGGCATCAACGTAGTCGTCAGAGTACGCTCCAGATTCGGATACTTGGCCCATGGACCTAGATAAATTTGGAGAAGACTCTTCTCTGATCGCTTGAGGTATTCATTCAGTGATTCTTCCTTGTGTTCAAACGGAAAACGTATAGAGGACCAAAGGCTAGGCGTGGAGAGTGCGACCGCTCGCCATTGACTGCAAACGTGTGAGAGACGGACTTCGATGGGGAGTTGACGGAGTAGACTGAGTACGCCGGACCACTGCGGGTTTAGGTGACGACACTCTTCGAATATCATGACGAGAACATCGGGCGGTAGTCGAGCGACAGCAGCTTTGGAATTTTGGATGCGCGCCGCGCGAGCCTGGAGACTCTGCATGACCCGCATTAATTCATCGTGCGAAGCCTGCAACCCACTAATCTGGGTCGTAAGCTGCTCCAGCTCGTCTTTCAGCCTTATGCCACATTTAGCTTCGTCGTTGAGATAGCAGAGGGCCATGGATGGATTTATTGCTGTTCGGTTCTCTGAGTACGGTCCAAGGGTCAATTGACAAACACATACAGTGAGGAATGTCCAAGAGTTCGATTGGAATATGTTCCATGGAGTCTCCGGGTTAAAGGGCAAAATAAAAGAGCTCTAAGGCACGTTGGAAACACGTTTCTGAGGAGGCCGGAATTATGACTGCATATATTTGAAGACTTACCAGGTTGCCTTGTTCGGAACGCTTCTTGGAGTATTATAAGAAACGGCAGGGCAATGCCACGTCGGAAATTTCGACGCACTTGACGAATGTGACAGATGGAGAGAGATCATTGTGGATAGGCAGTGAGAGCTGATTGATGTCGTGGGTGGATCTCCATTGTCTCAACTGGTTGTAGTGGCCCAATGCGGTGATGCCAATCATCGTCCACAACATGACCGTTTGCACCGACGACATTGGACATGGATCATGCGCTTGACATGCATCTAGGACCAATCCATACGTACATACACGTCACATCGACAACTCCTCCCCGCTGATGATAGTTACAATACATGCTACCTCAATTTATGGAGTAGCATGTATGATCGTCGGAGGCCCTCTCGGTCCCGGTCCCCCCAACCCCCAATCCTGAGCCTGTAACTTCCGGTACACGTGTGAACGATACTGCGATCCGTAAAAGTTGCCCGTGTAAGCCCAGTCAGGGTCACAAGGTCGAAAATCGGTCGAATGCTGCGGAACAATCACCCGAACATCAATATGCAGATGTGATTTCGCAAGAGCCGAGCCGAACTGTTCTTGGAACGCGCGTGCATTCGAACCTTCGAGCTGTACCATGCTCAGTGGTTTGCCAACGGATTTCCTTTGTTGAACAACATCAAGCAACATCGCCATCATGGGAGGTATTTCATCTTCCTCGTCTGCGTCTGCATCATCCCTGTCCTGCATCCACGGTCGAGCCAAGTGGAGTGAGAGCGTACGTAAATTTGGCCATAGGGGGGCAGTCCCGTGTAATGATGCTTGCTTATCACTGTTCAACAGGAGCCGCAGGAGCTGCGAGTGGTGGCCAATTGTCACAGAAAGGTGTGTCAGCTCCGAAGTCGCGTATGGGAGGTATATTTCCAGATCATCATCCATATCACCCTCTATATAATGGAGGGCACGCAGTCCTTGGAATTGCTCTGGACATATCCGTGTCATGAACTTGTGTATCGATGACAAAGCATGTCGTTTGACGGAAAATAGTGTGAAGGATCGGATGCCGGGTGTGGAGATATTGCGGAATATGTTAAAGCCATGAATCAAAGCATTTCCGTGAACAAGAAGCTCACGAAGAGCCGGTAGCACCACAGGCACGCTGCCCGGTTCTTCGTGGAAACCGCTCACAAAACCCTTGAGATGAAGTGTGGTGAGAGTGGAGGCAAACGGTGTAATCATGCTCAATAGGTCACTCCTAGAGAGCGGTGCACCTGGACCGGGTAGGGGATCGAAATGGAGCGTTCTAATACAAGATTCTGGGAAGGTGATTGGAATCGCGCTCATGCGTGCATCTGCAAGCAGTGGTGCGCCATGCCGAAAAAGCTCGAAGCGAGGGTAAGCCCCTTGTCCACGAACGAGGTCATGACTCGATATTTTCAGTCGACGAAGATGGGGGGCAGCAACGTTGACGAGCAGTCCAAGAATACCAAAGAGTTCTTGACGGTCTTCTGTGTCAAGGATCAATTCTCGAAACTGGGGTATTTGGGGAATAAGAAGAGTCGAGATGAGATCCATAATCCGCTTATCGGAGAGCATTGGACCAATATGAATATCGAGGAGGCACTGCTTGCATCGCTGAAAATAAGTTCTGACGGCGATCTCTTTGTGAAGAATTGGGACCCTTATGGTTGTCCACAGAGATGGGGTGTTAAGTGCTACCTGGCGCCATCGAGAACAGACGTGAGAGAGCTGGACTTCGGTGGGAAGAGGCCTTCGAGGACCGGGCCACTGATTGAGAAGACACCTGCTCTCTTCGAAAATGATGGCGAGTACATCCGAGGGTAATCTGGATATCGGAAGGGTCTCGTTGTTGATTTGTGCGATGCGACTTTGGAGTGTGAGGATGGAATATTGAACATGGAACGCTTCATTTGTCAGTGTCTGCTTTCTCTCTTGGAGCACGGCTATTTTTGCGGCGAGTGCGTTGACCTCCTCTTGTGCGACTGGGTTAAGGTGGGGAACAGCTGGCTGCTGCATGCCTCTCTACAATACTGCTGTGAGTTGGCACCAAGTAGAACATGGTATTACTGACAGGACCGTCCTTCGAAATCTGCTAGAATTGCTGAATTGTTGATCAAGTACAAAAGGAGGATGGACGAGAGAGACAGAGACCAAAACTCATTTGAGAGGATTCGCCTCTTCAAGTTGCTAGTAACCGAAGCGAACCCCGCCCAATGTGGAAGTCACACACTGCGTCGGTTTCACACATCACCAGGTAGGTCACCATGAAGGATTGCGTTCGCTCATCAGTATAGGTAGATCACTCTGTGTCGCCCCCAAGACATTGGTAAGAATCAAAGCAAATTTTTGTATGAGGACATTTCTTTCTGGGATAGATACAACAACCTGGGGGGAGCTTAGTTTCATGAATGTTGAAGCATGCAAGGCATATGTACTTGACTCTGTCACTCCGATTGGCTTTTGAAGAATACTAATGCTGTGTTTTAGCATGGAGCTTGGACTCAGAGCAAGTGGACCTTTGACCACTCCTCAAAGCTATAAGGTAGATCCTCATCAAAGTAATTAGCATTGATTGATCATTATAATTGTTTGTAGTAACCAATATTAACCACATTGTCTAGGCTGAAGACTCCAAAAATAACTTATAGCTTGAGGATAGATAGCAGACCAGTACTGCTGCATTACAGATATTGCAGGAATTAGTCTTCTATAAAGAGCTTGGAAATATTGACTGCCACTGATAAAAATCTTACTTGATACAGTACTATTTGGCTATGGCAAAGCTCAAAGTTTCAAATTGTGTGCATTACTTTAAAAGATATATATTTATCCTTTCACTCATTCCATATGGTGACAAATTATAATGGAGATCATGATATGACATGAAAAGCATAAGTATATTTATTGAAATTACAAGTAAAAGGTTGAAAAGTTTATAAAAAAATTGGCAGATATAATATCCATGTTCTTTTTTTTATTGGTGGTATGTTAATATCAATAGTGTTAGAAACTTTACACTTTCTTAAAGAACCAAATGATGTGATGAATGTTTTAAGCCAAAAGAGAGCAGCCACTAGAATGCCATAATAGAGGAGGAATCTTCTAAACTCATCAGAGAGGTAGTACAGTTATAAAAACCCTTCTGTATATTAAAATACAGAGCTAGAGGCTTTTATATACAGATATATATGTTCATTTAATTTACAGTAACTTTAAAAACTATTTCAATATTTAACCTTAATGCGGTATGTAAGATGCT
>JBBPKD010000978.1:0-12755 GCA_038089075.1 Singerocomus inundabilis
GTATATAAGGGACTGTGTTTTGGCTGTCGTCCCTCAGCCTAATCTACTTGGATATTCACCTGCAAAGGAGTGAGTCCACACAAGATTACCCTTTTTATCTTCCATCTCCAGTCCAGCCAGAAGTCCCGCAGCGGTGATCAAAGATACCTCCCCTGCCAAGAAATACGAATATAACCAGTACGCGTATCGTTCCAGTGTGGTTTCAGTGTCTACTCCCTTGCGGTCACAACACGTAGCGGTTGGGCTCCCTGTATGAGGGAGTTCGTTGTTCGGGGTGATGATGGGGGTAGTGACATTGGACGTAGTGAGGGATGATTCAGAGGAGAGGGATGAGGTGTCATTGAGGGTGATGGCCATAAGGGCTTTTCATAGTTTCTTAAAGCAGTAAATGGTGGTAGAAGTCTGAGAGGGGGATAATTACGAAGAGAGTTGATGATGGTTTTTATAATCTAAGAGAATGGTCTGTGTGTGAGAGAGATTGTTTTCTTCTTCCCAGGAGTCGTCTTCCGGCAGATATCCTTTCCATCGGATTAGGTATGAGCAGCATGATGCGGTTCCTTTGTGTCTTAATATCCGCTCTATTTCAAATTCTTCTTCACCTTCTATCAAGTCGGGCGGTGGTCGGAGTGTTCCAGGGTGGAGGGTCGCATCTTCCAAGAATTTGGATAAGAGGGAGGCATGGAATACTGGGTGGATTTTCCAGGTCTTAGGGAGACGCAGACGATAAGTAATGGGGGATAGTACTTCAGTGATGGAGAAGGGGCCTTCTCGTTTCTGGGCGAACTTGGGATTGGTGACCTGTCGCTTAAGATTAGTGGCTTCTAGCCATACTTTATCATTTTTCTTGAAAGGGACGAATTTCCCTCAGAATCTTTTCTTCATAGTTTCTCGTGCGAGGTCGTGGGTGGCGAGTGCTTCCTTTTGAATCTGGATTAGTGCGGAAATTCATAGGTCAGCTGACGGGGAATTAGAAGATGAGAATATCTCAGGTAGGGGATGTGGTTCGTATCCCATCATTAGGAAGAATGGGGACTTATTGGTTATGGAGTGGGGTCTATGGTTGTGAGTAAATTCCGCCTGGGTGATTGATTCCGTCCATGTCGTTGGATAGTTACTGCAGTAGATCCGTAAATACGTTTCTATTTCTTGGTTTACCCACTCTGTTTGTCTGTCGGTCTGTAGGTGGTAGGTGGTTGAGAGGGAGAGGTTGTATTTGAGGAGTTTTCCCAACGCTTGGGCAAATTGGGATGCGAATTGAGGTCCTCTGTCAGAGATGAGTTTGTTATACAGTCCGAACCTTTTGTATATGGATTCGAAAAACAACTCTGCGATATTGGTGGCAGTGGCGGTTTTCTTCGTGGGACAGAGTATTACCCCCTTAGTAAGCCTGTGGTCAACTACAACCAGGAGAGAGTCAAAGCTGTTAGAGACGGGGAGATCAGTGATGAGGTCGCAACTGATTTGGCGAAAGGGGAATGAAGAGGTCGAAGGAATCGGTGTCAGAGGAGGGGTCGTTGGATGGGTGTTGGTCTTATTGGCCTGGCAGGTTGTACAGGAGCCTACATAGGATTTGACCATGGAGGCAAGGCCGGGCCACTAGTAATGAGGTGTGAGGAGGGCACATGTTTTGAGGAAGCCGGGGTGGCCGGCGGATGGGTGATCATGAGCCTGAGCGATGACTGAGGAGCATAGAGACAGTGGGACATAGACACAATTGTTGTACAGGAGTAGACCGCCCACGTTCTGGAAGGCGGAGAGGCGAGAACGGAGGAAAGCTGGGGTGGCAGAGTCAAGCTGTTGGAGTATACCCAGAGCAGTGGGGTCATTAGCAGTGGCTGATGTGAGGGCAGAGTTCAGGGTGGAGTCAACAAGGTTTATAAATAAAGTGGGAGGGAGCATGGTGACGTTGTGGTTGTCTGTGGGGGAAGGACCATGATCTGCTCGTTGTGATAACGTGTCCGGGGCGGACAGTTGGGAGCCGGGGACATGTTCCAGTTGGATGACAAAGTCGGCGAGGTCTAGGAGCCATCTGGCTTGTCGTCGGTTGAGTTTTTGGGCTTCTCTGAAGTATGTCAGATTTTTATGATCGGTCTGTATATGTACGGGAGTGGAGCTGCCTATTAGGTAATGTTTCCAGGATTTAAGGGCATGGATGATAGCGAGTAATTCTCTGTCGTAGATGTCATAGTTTCATTCTGCAGGAGAGAACGATTGAGAGAGATATGAGCACAGTTGGAGTTGTCCGTGTTCGTTTTCTTGCATAAGGACTCCGCCGGATGCTACTAGGGAGGTGTCAGTGGCTATGGTGAATGGTTTGGCTATATCCAGGAATGCGAGTACGGGTTTTGAGAGGAAGAGGGTTTTCAGTTGGAGGAAGGCATGTTGACAAGCCGGGGTCCAATGCCAATGGTGTTCTTTCCTAGTTAGTTCAATTAGTGGGTGTACGATATTCGAGTAACTGGGGATAAATTTGCAATAAAAGTTTGCAAAGCTGAGGAAGGATCTGGTTTCTTTAATGGTGGTGGGAGTTGGCCATTGAGCGATTCCATCTAGTTTCACCGGGTCCATTGCAATAGATCCTTCTTTAATTACCATACCGAGGTAATCTACTTGGCCTTTGTTGAAATCGCATTTTTCTAGTTTCAAATGAAGGTTAAGTTCTTTCATTCATTCTAGGATGCATCTGGTACGTTCGTCGTGGGTTTTCTGATCAGCCGAGAATATTAGTAGATCGTCCATGTAGATAACTAACCATCCTTCCGCGATGAGGTCGTGGAAAGAGTCGTTCATAAACCGTTGGAAGGTAGTGGGAGAATTGGATAGACCGAAGAACATCACTGTTGGTTCAAAGAGACCCTTGTGTGTGATGAATGCTGCTTTCCATTGGTGACCTTCTTTGATGCGGACATTGTTGTATCCCCATCGTACGTCAAACTTGGTAAATATTTTGGTGTCTTTCAGTTTATCTATTAAATCAGAGATAAGTGGTAAGGGGTATGTGTCATGGATGGTATGTGAGTTTAGGTATCAGTAGTCTTGGCATGGTCGGAGTTTCCCATCCTTCTTTTTGACAAAGAAGAAGGAAGAAGCTTGCGGCGATTTCGATGGTCGGATTTTCTTAGAGTCTAGATTTTCCTTAAGGAAAGCTTCTGTGGCTTCCCGTTCGTTAGCATTCAATGGGTATAATTTACCTATTTTGGGTTGAAAAAATTCCGTGAGGTTGATTTCGTGGTCGTAGGGTCGAGTCAGAGGCATTTGATCATTTTCGGAGGGGGAGAATACCTTGGCATATTCTTGATATTCTTTGGGTAGTTCGGTTTTAGGTTTCTTGGGGATGGTGTCGATGGCGAGTTGGGTGGATGTGGTAGTTTGGACAAATCGTTGTCCTGCCTTGTTGATGCGCTGCATGGATTTCTTAACCTTTGCTACAGTGTGGGTTAGTTCCTCTTCCAAGGATTTATACTGAAGGTATCAGAGAAAATGGTCAGATTCTTCTTTTACCATGTTTACGTGGTGTGGGGGAGGTTGTTTCTTCTGGAGGGTAGTGGAGAAATTTCGTCGGTGGTCATGTTGATATTGTTCGAAGATTTTGGAATTGTCGGTAGTAGCTTTGAGGGTGGCGACTTTTTCTATCCAGTCAATCTTTGGGTTGTGTTTTCATAACCAAGGCATCCCGAGGATGAGGTTATTGGATCTGCAGTGGATGACAATGAATTCTACTTGGTGGGTGAAGGGTCCAATTTTGAGGAATTGGACAACTTGGTATTTGGCTAGGCCTTTCTTGTTGACAGAGGAGTCTACGTTGGCAATCTGGATAGGCTTATCCAGAGTCAATAGGGGGATTTTGTTTTTGTGTATGAAATCCCAGTCGATGCAGTTGATTTCAGCCCCACTGTCAATTAGGGCATGGGTAGAGACGCTCTTGGTTGCCATACAGAATTTCACTGGTAGATTCATGGAATTCTTGTTCTTTGGTAGTACATGGGCAACGTTATATAGGGGAGACACTTGCGTCTTTGGTGATCCCCTCTCTAAAAACCCTTCACTGCTGCCACCTTCTTGTCTTCATCTTCACTGTCAGACACTTCTTCTAGGAGAGGAAGTTTATCTACCTTAGTTGTCCGAGTCTTTTTCGTTCATGAAGGAGGGGGCGGGGTTTCTTGGAATGTTGTGCATTGTGCACCTGTATGGCCTGGTTTGCGACAGCGGAAACATAGTCCCTGTTCTTGGCATCACTTACATTTGGTGGGCATAAGCTTCTTTATCTTTATGGTGTCAACGTCCATGGCATCAGGGTCCTTGTTCTGAGTTCTGGTGAAGTAATAGGGCTTGGCCCCATGCGCTTGTTGGGCAATCTGGTTAGCCCATTCGTTTTGGGAAATGAAAGATACTGCGCAATGCTTCCACTTCTCAATCTCTGTGGGAACTTCCTCCATTCCGAGGATTCTTCTCATGATGGGGATGGGTATTCCTGACGAATAATATCCGATCAGGACATGGTCTTCTTTGATTCCCGCTTCGGATGTCTTGGTGGAGAATGTGGCATTGTACTTGTTGATATCTGGGTCGTACGCCTTCTTCTTATTGTCAAACTTCATCTTGGTGGTGGTAAGCCAGTGAATTGCGTTGGCTACAGTGTCGTGGTGGAAGAATGCCTTTTTGAAGGCCTTCTGAAAGTCGGTGAAGGTACCCATGTTGATGGTACTGGCGTCCAGGTCAATGGCTTTGGCTCAAAAATCATCGGCCCATGTTTTAGCAGTTCTTTTGGTCATATAAGAAAGAGCATACGCGACTTTCTTAGCATTGTTATTGTAAACGTCGGAGTTTACATCTAAGTAGAAGATGACTGAAGTCATCCATGCTTGGGCAAGCTTGTAATCTCCGTTGAAAGGTTCGGGAGTTTCCAAGCGGAGTTCGGTGGGTCGGGACGACATTGGACCGGTAGAGGTGTTAATGGGGGAAAAGGTGAGATGTCGTTGTCTGGGTTCAGGGGACGATGGCGTTGGTTCTCTGGGGATAGAAGTGTGCGCTGATAAAGCGTGGCTTAATGCGGTGATGACTCTTTCCACATGCGGATCAAGTGGCGTGAGATCTTGATTGGAGTCTGTGGATTCTGGGGTCGAGGGTCTAGAGTTCTCGGGGGACGACTGTTGAGCTAGGGCATGGTTGGTTCGTGGTGACCAGAAAGAGTTCACCAATGGTTGCTGAGGGTTGGTCATGGTGGATGGTGTTGTGCACTAGCTAAAACTAGGCGCTGTTGTATAGCTTTTGTCTTTTGTTATGCTTGAACCTGGAGGGACAAGTGTAGACCCTTGGGGTTAGACGACACTACTGAGTGAGCTGTGAATACGAAGTAGGGGTCTAGCATGTAGCGTAACCCAAGTGGTCGCCTAAGATACGTGGAGTACACGCAGGGCTTGAGGCATGAGTGATCAAAGAGTAAAGAGGCAACTGGTATTGCTGGTAGCATAGGAGTACAATGCGTATTGCAAGGGAGACAAAAGCTAAGGTATGGATACCATGTACACGGGTTTATATACATATGGGTAATGTGCATGGACCATGCGGTGTCACTGAGTCATGACGAGTCAGGATGAGTCATGACGAGGACTAAGTATATCAACCAATAGAAAGAAGAACGCTGACCAAGGTTCCGCCAAGCTGTATGTGGAATAGAAGAGCAGAAGGGAGAAGTACAGGCGATGGCATAATGATGGGGAGGGAGTGTTAGCGTATGAGATGATGAAGAACGGTATGAAGCGCACTACTATGCAAGTGAGAGGAACGAGTGTAGTAGTGTGTAAAGTCTGTAGGGTTAGGAACCAAGACAATGAAGGAAAAAGGTGTAACATAGGCCTTACCTTTACATCAAGGTCAGCCTTACCACTACCTCATGGACTTTACCCTCTACCCTATATAGCATTATTAATTACCGTATACCCTAGACAACCACAGCTTGGTCTGTGCACAATCATGTAACATATATAAGGGGTTATGAGATGGCTGGTGTCCCCCTAGCCTAATCCACTTGTTACCTCTCCTACTCTGCCCTCACTGGTGGCCTAGTGAAGTTAAGCATGGCAAGTAGCAAAGTGCTATTCACCTACCTGCCAGCAATGGTACCTGGGAGTGAGATGCTTCGGAGATAAAGCCAAACCCTCCCCTACCCAGTCCAGTCAGTATGCCAACTCATATCCCATGTCAAGTTTATATCCCAAGACTTGCAGTATGCACTACATTCGTTATCTTCTATTTAACCAGCATTCCAGGACTACACCTTGTAATGGCCTAGTCAATCTCTTTACCAGATAATCATGTGACTCAAGACAGATACACTCATCAAGACGATGTTATACCTGCGATACAATTAGGTTCTCACTACCATTGTATCTTATTATATTTCCAGATACCTACGAGCCGTAGTGCCATAGAAGATCATGTGGTAGCAATGGCACCCTTGATACAGGGTGGCACTCTAGATCAGCTTACAAGGATGACAACCTGGAATCAGTCATATAAGAAACCTTCCTTTTGGTTCAAGCTCTGTTGTATGTATGCCAGGTTGCCCAACAGGACCACAGAGATAGTTGTGGCAGTGTAGCTCCTTTGCAGTCACAACAACTCTCCATTCCATACCTCTACCAGTCCAGCCAGTCAGAAGCTCTGTAGTGGTGATCAAAGATATTCCTCTACCAAGATATACGAATTACCAGTACGCATTATCATTCCAGTTTTGTTTTCAGTGCTTGCTTCTTTGCATCCACAACACTATATATGCCAAAAGGAGTTGCAGAAGGTTTTATAATCTTCAGACAGGTACAATGATTCCATTTCAATGAGTCTCACTCAATGAACAATCAAGTTTCTGATTTCCTCTCAATTATTCATCAAACAGATAGAGTTGGTCTCAACCTATCTGATTTCTTAAAAGCTATGATGCTTTTATCTGCTCTTCCACCTTCTTATAACTCAATGGTGACTACTTTGGTCCATACCATCAAAACATCAGACTTTACCCCTGATACTATCACTGCCAATATCCTTACAGAGGCAAACCTTCACTCTACAAGGAAGGCAGGTAATACTCAGATTAAGTCTCTAGCTGAACACATTTCTGGACCAGCTCATGCTGAGATAAACCAGACTAATGTGATTAAAAAGGCTCCTAACTCAAATGTCCACTGTGAACATTGCCAGAAGACTGGACACACATCAGACTGATGTTGATTCAAGAATAAAACTTCTAAAGGCTCTCCTTTGAAGAAATCTGTGATTCTTTCACAGAAATCGAGGAAAACCAAAGCCTTTGAGCAGAGACAAAGACAGCAGGCTAACAAAAAGAGAAAAGGGAAAGCCCATTTCCTTGATGGTGACAAAATGGGAGGAATCTACCCACTCTGGTGGGCACAAGCAGCAATGGGATAGTAGAATTGAATGCCAAGTGAGACTTACTTGACTTGCAGATGTGCTTGATAGTGAAGCAAAGGTAGGAGGTGATTTCTAACACTTGTGGGGGCAGGTGATGGTATGTATTTGCTTAGAGGATATACCTCTGTACATGTGGGTTTATATACTCACTATCTAATGTGTTAAGTAATCATGTATACATGTCTGAATGGCCTCATTCTGAGTACATATGGTGTCAGTATCACATCAGTATAATGCAATCCATCTAGTCATGAATGTTGCTAAGTGTATGACTCAGATATGGTGCAATACATAGCCATAATGATGTCATTCTCATGGTGATCACTAGGTTTCTAAGTCTTTCATAGTCAGAATGACTAGGATTGAGTCAGGTTGACTCAAGGGAGTCAATAGAAGTCAGTATGACTCTTGGAGAGTCATATTCTAGACTTGGTTAGATTAGATAGTTACCACTCTCTATGATCTAGATTAGATCAAGGCCTAGAGTGCACTTATCTTTTCTATGATCACTTCATCATCCATGTGGACACATACTACAGTATATAAGCAGTACCATTTGTACTCGTGCACCTCAGTCCGTTGCATCGCACAACAACTGAGGTGAGCTTTTCATCTTTCTATTTGTTAGCTACCTTGAACTTATTTGTACCTAGTATATCATTTGCTAGGTAAATATATAGTCCGTTGCATCGCACGACGACTGAGTATATCGTTTGCTAGTCGTGTGCTCGCATCCTCGATCAGTGCATATTTCCTATAGTATTTTCCAAGCATTCGTCATGAAGAATATCGGTATCTCACTGGATGGTTCTGACAAGCGACTACATTGACTGTGGGTCAGAGTTGATTGGCATGCGTCTCTTAGTCCCTTAAAAAAGGTCTTACACGTATTCCCTCCGAACCCCTGCAGAATTTCAAACTAGGTGCTGCACTCTAGCTCATGTTGCACCGATTTCCGACTGTTGATTAGATTTGTAGGAAGCTAATTACACCGGGATTGTGAAGAAAAACCGAGGCGAGCCTAGTCCTTCCACCCACGGAGCTAAAGCCGAGACATTGGCAGTGCTTCCCTTTGAAAGCCTGGGTACCCACGCTGAATCTCATCCATGATTTCCTGTTTGTATGTCGAGACGCCTCCCATGTAATTATATGCTTCCTGTTTTTTTCCTGGGATGTTGGCACCAAAGTGCCAACTCTTGACCAGTCGAAACAATGTGGTACTAGAGAGGGCATTGATGTGCTCTTTGAAGGCCCGAGCAGCCTGAGGGGTGGGGGTGAATTTGGTGAAACCATGTTGGCGAAGATATTTGATCGTTTGAACGATCCAAGTGCCTTGAATTTCCACGCAAGTTGGTCCATTGCTCAACCCCGCTGGTCCTTGGGGACCATTCATGAGAAATAAGTTCGGGAAGTCGTCAATCGTCAATCCTAGACTTTTTACAACATGCCAGTCAGTGAATGGAGACACAGGTACAGGCGCCTTGGGGTCTTACTAGGTGGTCGTTCCGTCTTGCCAATGGTGCTGGATCGTCTCACCGTTTAGCCCACGTATGTCCATATCGAGCAATGCACCAACATGACCGTCGAAACCTATGGATACTCACTTCAGTTGGACATCTGATGCAGCGATTATGCTCACCAGTGGCAAGCACGAGTATATCAAGTTCGTGCTCCTTTTCCGCTGTTTTTACTCCTTTTTGTGTCACCTCAATGATGGGATTCACATTAATGTCGACGAGGTCAACGTTGTCCTGATTGAAAATCTCGTAAAAACGTTGTTCTAGACTTGGACGCTTGCAACCAAATGGGTGAGGTGAGGCCACAGGTGCTAATAGTTCGCGCTTTATAGGGTCATTAACTCTCTGTACGACCCTCTTCCTCCAGAATGCATAGGCAGCGTCATTGCTGGCTTTATTAACGAAGAGGTCTTGATAATTTCCAACTGTGACGCAATAATGAGCTCTCAGTGGCTGCACTGATACCTGCCTTGAATAATTTACGCCAGAAATGGAAACCTCCCAGGTCCCATAATGCTTGGAACGTCGCTTCCCTCTCTTCTTCGTTGTCTTGTGTCATTTGCCGAGGAATACATTTGAGGAGAATTCCGTTAAATGTAGTGGGATACTTTTGGAAGATCTCCTCGTATACTTGCTTGAAGTGGTCCTGGACTTGCTTGCTAACCCGGTATTGGCCCATGGGTATTGCAAGGTTCGGCGTCCGTTGAAATACGACGAGATGCTCAACCTAATTCAAAGGTTCGATTAGTGAGTTATCATTGACCAGATCGTGCGTACATGAGGCCCAATTTCTTGAATCACTTGCACCCCACTCGCTCCCGTACCAATGACCCCAACTCGTTTCCCGCTTGTCTCTATTCCGCCCTCTGGCCAGCGTGCTGTATGATTCCATTTCCCCTTGAACGTTTCCAGTCCTTTCAACTTTGGTGTATACGGCTTTGATGCGAACCCCTAGACAGTGGTTAGTCGTGAAGCATGATGATAAGGATAATCTGACCGTGCACAAGACCAGATAACGTGCTGCTGCTTTGTATACGCCATCTTTAGCGTTCGATGTGACATGCCAAGTGTGTGCCTGGTCGTCCCAGTGTGCGTGTTTCACGGCAGAGTTAAATTGACAATCCTTGCGCAGATGAAAGTTTTCATCAACGTAGATAAAATATCTGGTCGATGGTCAACGCACTGCGTGTGGTTACAACGCCGAGCGAGAACATACGCTTGTAGCTCTTTCCAGTCAGGGAACTTTTCAGTCCATGTCCACCCTTTCCAGAGCTCGGGACGCGAGAACTCGTAAGCAGGGATGTCAGTATCGACACGAGCACCTGGATACTTGTTCCAATACCACGTTCCACCAAGATTGGACCCTGCTTCGATTAGCTTGCACTTCAGACCGAGCTCACGGAGGTGGATGAGTTGGTGGACGCCTGCAAACCCTCCGCCGACGATGATCGCGTCGTACTGTTCTTCTGCCATGTGAATCCTTGAGCGGCTGGGATATCACCCGGTGGTGGGTCTCGTCTCAAGCTGCTAACAAGTGAAATTTGGTACTTTGAAGGCGAATATCCGGGCTCTTTTTTATTGTCAATTAATCCCGTCGGGCTGTACTAGTAGTGATATAGAAATGAGCGGCCACTAATCTTTCCTGGGCGGCGCTGTGAACAGGCGACGACCATAATCAGCTGGTTGTTCCCGTACTCTCGTGTTGCATGGCAAATGTATTCACCATCGATCATGCCACAACATCGTGGTGTGATTAATCTTTAGTGCTGTGATCCTCTCAATCCAACTTTATGCGGGATATGTGACAAGTGTGAGCTTTGGATAATATTGATAATTTATTTCGGGTTCGTAAGTGGTGTGTAGCCCTACCCGCAAACAACGTTAGGCGGCACAGGGTCAAATAGTTTCCCAGTAAGGTCTTGTTCGATATGGTGCCCAAGTTTTGGCTGGGATGGCTTATCGACTTGGCTAGTTAGCTTGGTTCATCAGGAATTTTACAAAAATCGCCGAGCACGCTAAGCCAAAATAGCCGAATTAACTCGTTAGCTATGAACTGAGCAGGCAGTCACTGCCATATACGGGATGAATGTCGGCATGTTGACCCTAGTGCGTAACCAGGGTCAGCTCGTGTATTTGCATGCCTCTGCATAATTTCACCTCGCTCGCCAGTGGAGTGCGCCACTAAACCTTCGCCCCAAGAGGATGGCAATGCATGACTGAAATTCTGACCAAGACAATATGGCTGTACATGTAGTGGTAGATATGAAAGCACAAATGCTATGGACATACAGTCTAGGGGGAAGAGGTGTTCAAAAATAGCCTACAATCAGTGAAAGCTCAACAGGTCCTTGTAATTAGTGATTGGCACGGCCCGGCTTGGCTCAAGTGATAGAAATAGCACTTGATCGGGATGCGAGCGCACGACTAGTAAGGACAACTCAGTCGCGTGCAATACAACGGACTGAGGCGCTCGAATGCGAAGATACAGCTTATATACTGTAGATATCTATTGATCATAGAAAGGAGATAAAAGATCACATCAAATGATCCATGCTGTCAATCAGTACAGGAAAATAGGAACAGAAAGATACGCAATATAACTGAATAGACTGTCCATATGGTCTGCGTATGTGCGAGTGATTGTTGCATATCAACCATGCGCGCACCGGTTTTGGATTGATCGGATCACGGTCCGGGCTGTGCGCGCGCTTGTTGTTCCAACATCAAAAGCCCCGGCTAAGGCCCGGGTTTGAGAAGCTCAGGGCTTACTAAAATCTTGAGCCAAGCCCTAACAAGGGCTCGGGGCTGGCTCGGGGCTGGCTCAGGCCTAAGCCGGGGCCCAGTGTAGATAAGAAAGTGTAGTGTTATTGTAGGAAATAAACCTAGTCAATTGTAGTTATGGTTATCTCGCCATACTCACTGTTGCACCTGCTGATGGCAGTGGTGGAAACACAGTTCGGGCATGGCTGCATTCTCGGAATCTCATAAGCGAGCTGATGGAATGGCTATCCATTTCAGACAAGCTGTGTTGTCCTCCATGTAAGCAGAATTAAATGGGGAGGAGTATGATAGAATTAGGACTTGATCAAGATGCGAGCGCGCGACTATTAGAAGATATGCTATGTAAAAGTCAGATAAAGTAGCTAATGAAGTAGAAATGAGTAGCTCACCTCAGTCGTGTGCGACACAACGGGCTGAGGTGCTCGAGTACAAAGGTACAACTTATATATGATACTGTACTATTGTGTGCTACAAAGGGGGTAAAGGATCATATCCATAATCCACATGATCAGTGAGCACAGGAAAGATAAGAAACTGAATGTACGACCATAACTACAATAGAGAGACCATATGGAATGTGTATGTACGAGCGATTGTGGTGTACTGAGCCATATGCGCACCAGCGATTAGTTGAGCCGGTCACGGTCCGGGCTGCGCGCACGCTTGCTAATCCAACAGAATACAATTAAACTTCTATTATGCTCAAGGTACCGCATTTGGTGGCTTGAGTAGCTGTATAGTACTTGTGTCGATTGACAGATTACCCCTATTAGAGCCCCGGCCTAGGCCAGTGTCCAAGGGCTTTCCATGCCTCAAGCCGGGCCATGAGCCTGTGAAAGCCCTCCTAAGGGCCTGGCTCGGGGCTGGCCCGGGGCCTGGGCCTGGGCCCATGCCAATCACTAGTGGCCAAGAAGAGTCCCCGGAGGCGCCGCCATCCAAAGAGGACGACGACAAACCGTCTCTGCCACACCTGATCTCCAAATATGACGGCCAAGTATTCGAATGCCAGTTCCGAACCGCGCATGCGAT
>JBBPKD010000979.1:0-12753 GCA_038089075.1 Singerocomus inundabilis
ACCCTTTCACGAACATAATGGTTAGTCCCCATGTGTATGTGTCCCTCCATCTTATCTATCTGGGTCATAGTGGTTGCACTATTTGGTCACCAAACTACTGCACGAAAAGCGCCTGAGGCTGCCGAGCAGCAAGAGGCAGGCCGGGGGGGAGACCCAGGTGGTGTCACCCACAGGCTATGACGAGCGGCAGTGTTATGACTGCCTCACGGAGATGGAGAGGCTGCTGGGTGATTGCATTGTTTCAGGGCGGAAGGGACAGAAAACCCGTCGGAAGACGGTGGCACCGTCGAATGGACTCAAGTCCGCAAGGGATGTCATTACTTATGGGTTGCGGCGGGGCTGGGTTCAATGAGAGTCATCAAGATCTGTAGAGGTATCAGTACTAGATGCAAGCCGTTCAGCTCCACCAAGCCTTGCTATATCGGGTAGCCGTAAGATGACAATATGATGAACCTGCCAAACTGACCAACAATGGCAGGTAAATATGTTTTCTTTATCTCCCTGACTTGTCTTTATACCATCCTCGTCCGAGCATCGACATGTCTGAGAAATCGACGCAGTTCAGCACACAAGACATCCTTCGGCTCGATCCATACCTGGAGCCGTTCCTACCCGCCATCGAGGGTCGCCACAAGCAATTCCAAAGCCGGAAGGACATCATCTTCGAGCATGAAGGAGGCTACGAAAAATTTACTAGGGGCTATGAGGTGATGGGCTTTGTGATAAAGGAAGATGGTACTGTGGTGTACCGGGAATGGGCACCCAACGCTCGAGAGGCCAACTTGATCGGGGACTTTAGTCTGTCCAAATCTTCTCCCTGCGCACCCATCTCATACTGAAACACCTTACAGATCAATGGAACAGACTCTCTCATTCAATGACGAAGAACCAATATGGGGTATGGGAGATTACATTACCTCCTAAAGCCCCGGGTGAGCCCGTCATACCCCATGACTCCAAAGTGAAAGTGAGTTCAGCACTGGCCGTTGTTCTCGACATTGATAAATTAGTCATCGTGCTAGATTTCTATTATCCTGCCCTCTGGCATTCGGATCGAAAGATTACCTGCCTGGATACACCGGGTTACCCAAGACTTGACGTACTCCCCGACTTATGAATCTCGTTTTTGGAATCCGCCTGCGGCGGAGCGCTACCAATTCAAACATCCTCGCCCTCCACAGCCGCAGGCAGTCAGGATATATGAAGCCCATGTCGGCATTTCGACATCAGAACATCGGGTCGGGACATACAAAGAATTCACTAAAGATGTTCTCCCTCGAATCATGAAGCTCGGGTACAACACCATTCAGCTGATGGCGATTATGGAACATCCTTACTATGCATGTAAGTTTACATTTGTATCATCCCTGAACCTTGATCGATACTGCCCATATAGCTTTTGGATACCAAGTCACTAGCTTCTTTGCCGCAAGTTCTCGATACGGCACACCCGAGGAGCTTCGTGAACTCATAGATACTGCACACGGACTCGGTATCATTGTCCTGCTCGATGTTGTGCATTCTCATGCATGCAAGAACGTTCTGGATGGTTTGAATGCCTTCGATGGCACTGACCATCTTTACTTCCATGAGGGAAGCAAGGGACGACATGAGCTCTGGGATAGCAGGTTATTCAATTATGGCTCACATGAAGTTCTAAGGTTCTTACTCAGCAACTTACGATTCTATATGGAGGAGTACCAGTTTGACGGATTCCGATTCGATGGGGTCACCAGCATGATGTATTTACACCATGGCATCGGAACTGGGTTTTCTGGTGGGTACCACGAATACTTTGGTCCTGGTGCAGATGATGAAGCTATTGTATACCTGATGTTGGTGAGTACATCCCCGTGAGATCTGTTGAGGTTATTGACAGAATACAGGCGAACGATGTTTTGCACACACTCTACCCCTCTGTTGTCACCATCGCAGAAGACGTCTCTGGCATGCCACTGCTCTGCGTTCCCACCGGCCAATGTGGTATTGGGTTTGATTATCGTCTGTCGATGGCCATTCCAGATATGTGGATCAAACTCCTCAAACACAAATCTGACGATGATTGGGACATGGGCAGCATCGTTCATACGTTAACAAATCGCAGATATGGGGAGAAGAGCGTAGCATATGCTGAGAGCCATGACCAAGCACTGGTCGGTGATAAGACCCTCGCGTTTTGGCTGATGGACAAGGAGATGTGTAAGTTTGTAATATTTGACGATGATCCGGACTGGCAACTGAACATACGATCATAGACACCAACATGTCAGATCTAACTCCTATGACTCCTGTCATTGCTCGTGGGCTTGCTTTGCACAAGATGATTCGGTGAGCCCAGCCCAAATGCGCCCGTGGTCAGGAACTCAATCAGTTTAGATTACTAGTCCATTCCCTTGGTGGCGAGGGTTATCTGAATTTTGAGGGAAATGAGTTTGGTCACCCAGAAGTAGGGATCGTGAACGCGTTGACCTCATTGCTCTGACACTTGTGCGGTGTCTAGTGGCTCGATTTCCCTCGTGAGGGGAACAAGAATTCTTTCCAACATGCACGGCGACAATGGAACATAGTGGACGATCATCTATTGCGTTACCGGTATTTGAACAACTTCGATGCTGCGATGAATAGTTTGGAAAGCAGGTACCATTGGCTGAACTCCCCACAGGTATACACAAATCAGGATGTACCCGTATTGAATTAACCACAGTACATGAAAGGCTTATGTTTCGCTCAAGCACGAAGGCGACAAGATGATCGTCTACGAGCGTGCTGGTCTCCTGTTCATATTCAACTTCCATCCTCAGAAATCATTTACACATTACCGTATCGGTGTCGATGTTGCAGGCGAATACACGGTCGTCCTGAGTAGCGACGACAAGGAATATGGAGGGTTTGAAAATGTGACCTCAGGACTCAGAGGTACCTATTTAACCACACCCCTGGAGTGGAATGGAAGGGAAAATTGGACGGAGGCAAGTCGGATTGTCTCTCCTGTTCCAGACGGTCCTAACTTGGAAACATCGCAGGTATACGTACCTTCCAGAACTTGTTTAGTGCTAGCCAAGGTCTAAGAGCTGATACGATTTATGTTTGTCTTATGTAATTTAGCACTCTACCTCGGGTCAACGTGTATATAACTCTCGCGGTCCTCTTGCTCGGTTCATCCAAGACGTTGAGCATACCTGGCTGCAGCTACTATGAATGTCGGTGAGAAACGAGTTGGCGTGGGCGATATTGAGCCCACCCTTGTCAACATGGGCCAGGGGATGCTTATTCCGCCTCCGGCCACCGAACGACGCCATTGGCAGCCACTGGAATCTAGGTCTCAGAAGAAATGGATGCGCCTGCCTATCTTGCTTCTCCTCGTGTTTTCATTCTTTTGGTTCAAGTCACATTCCCCTTCACGTGCAATTCAAGACAACCAATATGATGCTCTTGTAGGAGAGTACATGAGGCATGGTAACAGAAGGCCCAACGGACCTTTGAGGGGTAGGAAGGCGGAAGAACTCTTCTTGTGAGCTAAATCGCTCATAGTTCAATTGAGGAATCTCAGTGATGCTCTCGACAGGACAGTTCCAAACGAACAGAGTGCCCTTGCTGCCTCCCGTCAGTACACCTCACGACCTCACCTAGCTGGTACCTCCAGAGACTTGGAAACCGCAAAAGACTTTCTCCAACATTTGCAACAGGAGCTAGGTATCAATCCTGTACCTGAGTTGCCGATCTATCCTGCTGGCTCGGATGAATCTCTTGCGGCCACTTTAAACATCTCTACATCCATGGAGCCTACAGCTTGGATAAATACCTATTACCCTGTCCTGAATTTTCCTCTCAACCACAGTCTGGAGATTCTCGGAGAAGATGGAAACGCTCTCTGGACTGCCGAGTTGGAAGAGGTTTCTGATGATACAGACCCAGATGCCGCCGAGTATGCGACGGCAGTCCCCACTTGGCACGGGATCAGCCGTGGAGGCGAAGCCCAAGGAAAGCTTATCTATGCAAACTACGGACGAAAGGAGGATTATGACGCTCTTGTCGATGCAGGTATACTACTCTCTTTCATCTGTGATTTCATCTCACGAAGTGATCCAAGGAACTGACTTCCACGGAAAGATTGTGATTGCTCGCTACGGTGGCAATTTCCGTGGACTGAAAGTATGTTAAGACCAGTTTGATCCCATATGTAATCCAATGCGAAATATCCAGATCAAGAGGGCTCAGGAACTTGGTGCCGCCGCCGTTTTGATCTACTCGGATCCCCGAGATGATGGTACCGTTACAACCAGCAACGGATACCTTCCGTAAGTTATCACTCAGTGTAGTGATACGCCAAATACTTAAAGCATCCAAGTTACCCTCACGGACCCGCCCGTAACCCGACCTCTGTGCAGAGAGGTTCCGTCCAGTTCTTATCGCTTTATCCGGGAGATCCTTCAACACCGGGTTACCCTGCGTATGAGAATAGCACTCGAGTTGAAGGCGACTCCAAGCCAACAATCCCCAGTTTACCCATCTCTTGGATAAATGCCAAAATTTTGTTAGATCAAATTGCAGATGGGAAAGAAGGACCTACTGTGCGGCTGGTCAATAATGGTACGAATTTGATGATACGAAGCTAGTGGTTGATCTGACAACAAAGCTATCCCTAATCAGTTGAAGAGAAAGTTACTCCTATCTGGAATACTTTTGGTGTCATACCTGGCCACATTAAGGATGAAGTTGTTGTGCTCGGGAACCATCGTGATGGTATGTGCCACACTCTCAGATGCAACATCCACTAACATGCATATTTAGCCTGGGTACATCATCTGCACTGATCGAGAATTCTAACAACAACACTTTTCAGGTTCTGGGTGCCTCAGATCCCTCTTCTGGTACCGTTTCTGTTCATGAGGCTATTCGTGGTTTTGGTATCCTCTTGCGAAATGGTTGGAAACCTCTGCGGACAATCCTGATTGCTAGCTGGGATGGAGAGGAGGTAAGAATATTCTTGCTGTACTATCCTTCGCCTGACCATGTTCCAAGTACGGACTGGTGGGTAGTACTGAATGGGGCGAGGACTTTACGGATTGGATAAAAGAACATGTCGTCGCCTACATCAACCTCGGTACGTTTTCATACCTCAGGGAGGTAATTTGCATTTTACAATCTTGTTTAGACACATCTGTGTCTGGATCACACTTGAAGGCATCTGCGTCACCACTTCTCGCACACCTTCTACGTAATACTGCGGAGCAAATCCCTCACCCAACTTCAAAGGGACGATCACTGTGGGACGCCCACCTGGATGAAGGTGAACTCTTTGGAGAGAACCTCGACCCCGAGGCCGTCGCTGTGTTCGAAGCAATGGAGCCGACCGCTGACAACATTGGTGTAAAACCCCTAGGATCTGGTAGTGACTATACTATTTTTATGCAGTACGTCGGGGTAAGGGACGTCCAGGAAGCCGTATTTTTTTATCTGATGTCTACTCAGGTGGCTAGTTCCGAAGCAGGGTTCTCCTCGACGCTACATGATCCTGTGTACCACTATCACTCAGTCTTTGACTCGCAACACTGGCAGGAGGTGTATGGTGACCCTACTTTCTCTCGGCATGTAAGTTTCTGGATCTCTGCTAGACTTCGAGAAGTTGATCATCTTCCTAGGTTGCAATTGCCAAGCATATTGGCCTCCAAGTTCTTCGCCTCTCCGGTGACATCATCTTGCCTTTTAATACCACCCACTATTCTTTAGAGCTACAATCGTACCTAGATAGGCATGTATGGACACAATTACTTTGGTCAGTGTCACTGACTACTCTTCCTGTAGAGTGGAACAACTTATTGTCACTTCATCACTTGAAGTCGATCTTGCTCCTCTGCGCCAGTCGGTCGAGGCTCTTCAAGCTGCTAGCGTGCGACTTGACACTGAAAAAACTGAAGCCGAGGTCAAACTCAGGAAGACTCTTAGAAGATTGAAGAGGAGACAGGCGCTCCTACGTAAACTATACCGTATGTTGAGGAAATGCATCTGCGAAATTGCGAGATACGTTGGAAAGGAATGCAAGGTATCTGAAGAAGAGGGACCCTCTGATTTTGTGTTCGTCGTTAATCCAACCTAATTCTTGCATATTTGTTAATTGTCTACTAGGTTTCCAAGGAGGCGACTGCTTAAGGCGATTGAACGAGTTCAGACCATCAATGACAAGCTGATCGCATTCGAACGGGGCTTCATTTCAAAAGAAGGTATTAAAGATCGTTCGTGGTACAAACACCTTGGGGTAGCTCCAGGAAAATGGCTAGGTGAGTTCCAAGGTAACATGCGCTGCCAGTGCTGGTGATGGATTATTCTGTTAGGCTACGGCGCGACGACATTGCCCGGGATCACTGAAGCCATCACGATGGACAAAGATGCATTTGCAGCTGGTCGTGAAGTCGAAAGGCTGAAGACCCATATTGACAGTTTGATTGAGAGAATTTCAGTATCAGCATGATTATGCTACCTTACCCATGTGTACATCGTTCCATCCGTTGCAATACGAGTTGTTCAAGAATATCGGCTCGGGGTGTTTATGCGCCGATTCTGAACTCTGCAGACCGTGATAGCAAACCGTGTCGACATTGACACACTTAGTACCAAGAGCATTGGTCAACTTGTCCCATTGAGGAACCCATACCCGCCTAGCCTTATGCCAGCGGCAGCATGCCGACTGCAGAAATCACTGGCAAGGTTGCAACGTGGACAAGTGCAAAGGCATCTCCCTCGATATTCGCCATCAGCGTCGGCATATTACTTTTTCACCTCAACATACGAAAAGGCCGTTTACTCTCTGTTCGGCAGTACTAGTTATGACCGCCAAGTACATGAACTACTTAGCACGTGGGAGTGCAGCTTTGAGGGTCGTCGTATACCCTGGAAAACCTTCATGCTCTCTGCTTTTACCATCTCTTGTCCAGGTGGCTTCACACCCCTCCTACTGAGTCAGTGTATTTGCTACAAGGAACTGGGGTCCAGTACTTGGACACTCGTGATCCACATGACAATCCTCGCCCCAGTAATCTACCTTGCAGTTTCGTTGGCTACGAGCATTGCCGATTGCATCTCAGATGACCTGAAAGGACTCTTTGTGAGTACAGCCTGTACTTGCCACCATAGCTTCAGCAGCGAATACTCTACAATTACGCCCGTTCATTCTGCTTGTCGTCCAGCGTCATCTATGTCTCGATACTCACAAGGACAGCGTGGTTGCCTGGCTGAGGTGTCATTTGAAATTGTCACCCGTCGACAATTTTTCATGCTAAGAAGTTCAGTAACAATCGTCTGGATATTGGTGCCTCCCGCCTATCTAGCGGGGTCTCCATATCGAAATGTGATTGACATAGCGAAGAAATTATGGCCTATCTCAATTCTCGCCACTTTGTTTCTCTTTCCAGTCCTCCACTCTTATTGACCCCGACTGCAGGGGTGGCAGATCCAACCATCGTGCACTCTATTCGCTACCTTTGCGCATCATATTCGCTCTTGGGCGGTGTTTGGATTGGAGCGAGTGGGTCTTCCCTCGATGGCGTCCCCTCCAAGACAGACCAGACTGGAACACCTCTTGGTGATTCTATTCACAGCACATTTGTATTGCAGGAAGCGGTGCGACTTGGAAACAATAGTCTATAAGCTAGCACCGGTAAACAGCTCGAGGGAAATGCTCTTATTATGTGAGTAACTGAAGCTACTGATCCTCTGCTTCTCCTGTGGGTTTGCCCATTTTTGTGATTTCCAAAGGACTTCAAGTTGGTGCTGGTATTTCGGCTGATGTGTCTTCTCAACACGGAATCTCTACTATGATTGTAGAAATTGATCCTGCAGTGTACAACGCTGCAGGAATGTATTTCGGCCTTGAATATCCCAGCGATGACCACTTCTTTTGGAGGACGCTCATAATTGGGTGTACAAACGAGAGGCCGCCATGCAATCAGACGATAAAAAGAATACTGTGGCATTTGATATTGTGGTCCATGGTTGCTTCTCTGAGGGAAAAGTATCACAACATCTTCTCTTCGTGGAATTCCGGGACGATTTAAAATTGATCATGAAGCTAGATGGGATAGTCGCAGTGGTGAGATAAAACCGGGGGTCACCTCGCATCTTCTATTCGAGCTGACTTGCCCGAATAGAACTTTGCAGGCAGGTTTGGTTCGCAGTCGACTCGAGTTGTAGTCACCACTCTGCTGAGGGTATTCGGCACATGTCGGATCTTCCATGATTCATCAACCCCAATTCCAGACGATCAAGTCTATGTTGATTTCCTCAACATGGTGAATCATGAGTCCAACCTTTTGATGAGTGCTTATGACCACAACAGGTCTTCTTTTGTTCACCGCCTTCTAACCCCATCACATTTCGTCTAGCTCTCGATGGAGATTACCTCCACTCTTATCTTCATTGGTTTGTACTGTTTAGCCTGGATAAGACTGACCACTAGCCTATGTTCGTCAACACGCGCGGGATTTGAAAAAAAAAAAGTTTGTAGGTTTTTCGGACTCCGGCTTGACCTGACCGACGTTTCTCCTATCACGAGCGACATGTTTGGCTTGCGTCGTTCACTTGCGCTCCTCAAGGACTTGTCTCTGCGACCTCAGCCAAAGCAAAAGTACAGCAGCCTCGCAGAAGTAAGTGCCTGCAGCCAACATTTTCCTATAGGAGTCTCAACTCGTTTAGGATGTACGCTCTGATTCGACATTCCGTATTCCAGTAGTCGACTTCTCTGCATTCCATGCTACCGCCGCGCTCTCAGAGAAGCGTCGCGTCTCCGACGACATCGTGAATGCATTCAAAGAGGTTGGCTTTGTGTACCTGAGTGGTCATGGTATACCTGGAGATGTGATTGACAGCGTGTATAGCAAGGTAAGCAGTGACGAGAAAAGTTTTTTGCCAGCGTAGATCAGCCATGCATTGTGTAGAGTGCAGCATTCTTCAGTCTACCCCAGGAGATCAAGGTGAGGGTTCTCAGTTCAGTGTCCAAGTAGTACCACCTAGAGGCGTGTGCAGGACCAAGTCGCCTGGGAAGATCCTCGTGCCAACCGAGGTTATGTCAAAGTAGGTCGGGAACGCGTCACTCAATCATCCGATGCTGCAGAGATAGCAGCCCTGCGCACCAAGGCCCCGGACACGAAGGAATCCATGGAAATCGGTCGTGATTGGGATCCCGTCTGGAAGAACAAGTGGCCAAAGGAAGCTGATTCCCCGGGGTTTAAACAAACCATGCTCCAATTCTTCCAGGCAGGTCACTACTGGATGTGAGCAGGGGTTGTGCTTTACGTTTTTGAAAGACGTGTCATGAGTTGCATGTCGCCGTCATGCGTTCTATTGCATTGGGGCTGGATCTTCACGAGTCCTTCTTCGATCGAAAGATTGATCAACAGTATCACAACTTGAGACTACTTTCATACCCCTCCATTCGCACCAAACTACTCTTTCATGAGGGGCAAGCAAGAGCTGGTGCGCATTCAGGTATGCTTATCGCCTATTTTCTGTTCAGATTGTTGCAAATCTTGTGTAGATTACGGGACCATAACATTACTATTCCAGGATTCTGTACGTAAATTCAGGTGGCCTTGGACTTTTCTCGGCCTTGACGCGTCCGGTCTTTAGGTTGGTGGACTCGAAGTTCAAAACCCACATACCCAACACTTTCAGCCTGCGCACCCTATCGTACTTCTATATTCCATACATATCTTGAGCGAAGTGCTGACGACGTCACTTAGCCGGGGACCATCGTCGTGAACGCAGGGGATTTACTAGCACGTTGGAGCAATGACACCCTCCGCTCCACCCTCCATCGAGTAGTAGCGCCACCAGCACAGAAGATCAGCGACTCGGCGAGCATGGTGTCCACCCGCCAATCGATCGCCTTTTTCTGCAACCCTAATTTCAATGCGACGATCGAGTCCCTACCAACGTGCATTAGCGCCACGAATCCGAGCAAGTACAATTCGGTGACAACTGAAGAATACATTGTTGGGCGCTTGGCCGCTACTTATAATTGACAGTGTTGTCTCACAATCTGGAAGATCAATTGAGATTATGCTGCAATCTAGAGAATAGATGGGTTGAGGTGGATACATCATGCAACGAGTTTAATAAGTAACAGGGCGGTTATGCTCGTGCGGCAATGTGTGGAAATGGTCCAAATGGCAATGCTGTCTAGAAGTTGACAATTTATCATTCCTTACTTCTGAACAGGCCCAGTGTATGTTGCCCACCACACGCGACTGTTGAGGCCAGGAACTTGCCTTCTCTACGAACAACCGTAGTGGGTATCTTGGCTTCCTTCTCCTTGACGCCTAACTCTCCCTGTGTCTCTGCACCCCAAGCATAAAGAAGACCATCCATTGAGATTGCCATGTTGTTGTGCGTTCCAACGGAAATTTGAACGATAGGGTCCCCAGGGTCCCCAAAAAGGACTTGAAGAGGCTCAACGACGAAGTCTTCATTGGGACGCGCCTTGAACCTTTCATCATCCTCACTTACACCGAGTTGGCCACTGTCGCACCGGCCACAAGCATAAACCTTTCCGGCAGATGTCAAAAACAGGGTATGATGTTCTCCGCCGGCAATTTGGGTGACAACGTCCCCGTTGAGAGCCTCCTTGGAGAGCGGTTTAATTCTCTGTGGTGATTGAACTTCGTCCGAGACATCGAGTCCAGTTTGGCCCATCGAGTTGAGACCCCATCCCCATACGTCTCCAGATTCGTCGACGGCAAACGAACAATAATTGCCAGCCCCGATAACGACTGCTCGATTAGACCGAGTACCAAGGGCAATTTTTTCGGGAACGGTGCCGTGAATTTTGCGACGGTCCATAATTTTGCGACCAAGCTGGCCATGTTCACCAGCACCCCAGGCATAGATGTTGCCGTGGGTTGTTAGCACTAGCAAATGGTTGTTCCCGGCAACGACGGATACAGCCTTCTCGAAATCGCCAGGTTTGTGAGCCAAATGGAGAATGGACACAGGCAAGAACTCGTGCCTCGTATCGCCGGAAAACCCGAGGGAGCCCTCATTGGCCTGTCATTTTGTCAAATTTATTACAAGCCGTCATGAGAGGGAGAAAGAAAAGAAAATTACATACTCGAAAAGATCCCCAAACCCGAAGGTTGCCATCGGAACTGATGGCAGCAGATACGCTATCCCCTGCGGCAATACACACAGCACGGAAATTCTCGTCCACCAAGGACTGTAATGGATAAGGGTAAGATGTGATAGTGTCGATATCAATATAGGAGCCTGGGTTGCTAGGATCGGGGACATCTTTCGTGACACGACCCAATGCAGCATCGTCGTTCACTCCGCATGACCAGACCTAGAGAGGATATGTAAGCACGCAATGGTAGCACGACGGGGGAATGACCTACTGTGCCCTTTTCGTCGATGAAAAGGGTGTGCAACCCTCCAGCTGCGACTGCCTCGAGGCCAGCGCCTTCAGACCCAAACACACCCTCCTTGATTTTTGCATCAACCCACGTACTCCGCTTAGGAAAGGAAAACTCGTCCAAGATGTCTGGGCCCATTCCAAATTGACCAAAATTACCTGCACCCCATACGAAGAGCTGGTTCGCGGGTCTCGGGTGCGCAGGAGGGGTTGGTAGGGGGTTAAAATAGGGTTTCAGTTGTTGATGCTCCTCGGTCACGGTAGGCAGGCTACCAAGGGTTGGTTTTCTGCCCAGTTTCTTGGAAGATAATGTTTTTTTCAGGATGACTACCTTGTTGTCCTCTGTATCGGATTGCGCGCCTCTCGAGCGGGCGCGCTTGCGGGGGGGCGAATGATGGACGGGGGAGGGTGCACGCTTGGATGATCGGGTGGTAGTCTTAGCGTGAGATTTTGTAGCGCCATTGGTGTAAGTGAGAGGAGCAGCTCTTGCGGGTGCTGCACCTGCGGGGGTAAGGGAGGAGGCGCGGGTGGACCGTCGAGGAGGTGGGTTGGACATGTCCGGGATGGCTCAGAGCAAAAGCACCGGCTTTGAAAGAACGTGCTTAACATCATCACGTGACCATATCGCGTCTGTGGCGCAGTCATCGAACACAGCCACTCATTCAATGTCTCGCCATCTCGTTCATCGTCACTACCACCTCTACCTTCCCCTACCACCTACACATCCTCCCAGAGTACCGTACGTCTCACATACACACGCTTCTGCATAGTCTGGCTGTATCCCGCAGGTTCACCGTGTCCAATCCCGCTACAGGGGTGGCAATTTGCTCGTTCGTCCGCCTTGCCTCCGCAGTGTCTCTTCCGCTCAGGTGAAATCAGTGTGGACGCTGCCACTCTAAAGGACGTGGACGCATATGTGGCTCGAGCTCATGCCGCGTATCAATCTGGGGTCTGGTCCAGGGCACCCCTTCTAACTCGCTCTGCCGTGCTTTCGCGTCTGGCTCGACTCCTGGAGGAACACGTCCCGGCGATAGCAAGTATAGAGACCCTACAGACAGGAAGGGCCATCCGAGAGATGACTGCTCAGATCGGTCGTTTGCCAGAATGGCTGTGTGTCCATTCTTCTGCGAGACAGAAACGATGATTCAAACACAGGATGTAGACGCTATTATTCCGCTCTTCTGAGGACACACCAAGGATTCGTAACCCCAACACAAGGTAAATTGCTCAATTTTGTGCATCGTATTCCACTTGGGGTCGTCGCACAAATCACGGTGAGCCTTCAGATGCCCACCTCTGCTCCAAATATTCATTAAAACGCGCGAAATTAGCCTTTTAACCACCCCTTGTTT
>JBBPKD010000980.1:0-12753 GCA_038089075.1 Singerocomus inundabilis
ATCCAGGCTGGCGTGGTCCGCAGCAGCCAGCGTTGCCTTCCCCGACCACGTCAATACTCCCCTTGGTTGTGCGGACCAACGATCCAAGTCAAAAGCAGTCATACAACAAAACACCTTCCGCAGCACTCGAACCATGTCTGACCCTCTCAACGACTCCTTTTATTCCGCCGTTGATGCATATGGCTCAGACTACGCCAAGCAGCAGCAAGGCCTCGACTTTGTTTCATTTCACTCGCCATCTGACATCCTCGCCCCCCACCCCGATCTCTTTGAACTCGAATTGGACTCCAGCCTCGCGGCAGTCAACGAAGTCCAGCTTCAGCTCCTTACCGTAGACTCGAACGACGCCTACTCCTTTTTGAGATCCGATACGCCAACGTGTGGTCCTCCCTCTACTATTACCGTCTCTTCCGAGAGTGCATACGAAACACTCTCGACTCGCTCCGAATCCTTTTATAATTTCTCCGACTCTTCCTATCCTGCAACCGACTGCTCATTCCCTCTCGACCTCGAAATGGCCTTTCAAAGAACCCGCATCGGAGGTAGCGGCTGCTCCGACTACGGCACCAACGCCGTACAGGGAAATAACAATCTTCCGATGACCGTGGATCCTAGCACCTTTGGGTCTTTACCCCTCAGTCCGCGCAGTGCTCCCACTGCGCCAGCTGCCGAACCCGACTTCAAACGCACCAGTTATTCCGACTATGGAGGTGCTCCACGTATCCCTGCCGTTCCAAAATCAACAACCGCCGACTTTTATGGTCTCGGCTTCATCGGCGCGGATACCGTGTCTCCCTCCAATGTGGCACAACTGTCCACCGCATCTTCTCCCGTGCCGCAAGCCAGGTCAGTCCGCGGCGTCGAAGATCAATCCAAGGAAGATCCTCGCAAGAAATACCAATGTCCAACTTGTCCGCGAGGTTCGTTCTCATCCATTATTACCCATTTCCTTTGCCCACCATGCGCTACTAGCCTTCGCTCGAGCCTATAATCTGAAAACACACATGGCAACTCATGACCCTAACCGTCTCAAACCCCATGTTTGCCCCCACCGTTCATGCGGGCGCTCGTTCAGCCGCAAGCACGACCTGGGTCGTCACCTGGTTAGCATTCACCGCGACGAGACTGCTTCTTCAACAGCCTCCGCGGTCACTAAGGCCATCGGTGTTGACAACGGTCCAAGAGGCTGGTGTGATAACTGTGGCAAAGGCTGGATTGGAACGGCCACCCAGTGCAGTTGTGTCGATATCAAGTAAGATGTCTTTTTCTCGCAACATGACCTCCTATACGTGAGCTTCGCCTGTGCTTGACCGCATCACTTTGTTGCTCAACTACTTTACAGATTGGGCGTAATTCGCCAATCGCTTCGTCGTAGTTGATGATTGATTCGTCTGCTGTGCGTCAAGAGGACGTCTCATATCATTCTACGCTATTCTCTATCGATGTATTACGCATCGTGTCGTTCGTGCTGCTGTGCGAACCAGTGACGAGCGTGGTCTCGAGCTCTCTGCCTGCGTACAGTGCCTTGACGAGGATTTTTCAGGCAGTATGACTTTCCCAACATACCACTCTACCCTCAGCTTTTTTATTATCGATTTGATGCTCCTTTTGTTTGTGGACTGTTGAGTAGTATTCGTGTCTTGTAAAATCTGCTGGTTTATATGTCTAATATATATATCGTCCTTTTCGTATGAATAGAGATGGGCCGAAGCCCTCCTCTCTGTTGCTCACCATGTCCCTTCCGTGGAATCTGCGAAAAAAGCCTCTGCTGTTGCGATTTCAACCAACAAAGTTCGCGACTTGCAGTGTGACACCCAAGAGCCACAGACGGGTGAGCGTTTGACCACAGATCATGGCATCAAACTGTCTGATTCAGACAACTGGTGCGTGCCAAGGCAGCCAGTTTCCGCGTGTCAGTCAACCTGCTTTTACTAGGCTTAGGGTAATCGGTACCAGCGATAAACAGAACGATCCTATGTTGATCAGATTGGCCGCGAGAAAGTTCATCGCTTTGACCACGAGCGTATTCCTGTGCGCGTGATGTTCGGGGATTTGCAGTCAAATTCTAGAGGATAATTGGGATATCGTCGGTAATGACGTTCCTTTTTTTTTTCCATTCAGGACGCTATCAAGCTTCCCGACTTCGTTCACGCCATAAAGCCCGAACCTCAACGAAGTTCCGATTAGCCAAACTGCTCACGACAAATTTTGGGACTTTATCGCTTCGGCTCGAGTGCAAGTCATACGTATACTTCGTACTGTCGTCCTTCTGATGTTCTACTAGCGGCCTATATGATAATGTGGCATGTCTGACCCCGGCATCCCACGTTCCTTCCGCATGATGCAAGGTTTCGGCGTCAACACGTACACCCTGCTAAACGACAAAGGCGATCGACATTTTGTCAAGTTTCACTTTATTCCCGAACTTGGTGTCCAGAGTCTTCTCTGGGATAAAGCCCTCAAGATTTCTTGGCAGGGCTCTGATTTTCACCGCAAAGACCTGAACGAGGCTATTGACCGTGGCACATATATAAGTGGAAGTTTGCTATCCAGACCATTCCTGAGGACCGTGAACACGATTTCGATTTCGAGATCTTGGATGCGACAAAGGTGTGGTCAGAAGAATTAGCACTTCTCGATGAGATCGGCGAATTGGTTCTGAACCGTGGTGTCGATGAGTTCTTCACTGAAACTGAACAAGTCGCATTCCATACCAGCCATGCTGTCCCAGGAATTGGATTCAGCGACGACCCACTGTTACAAGGTCGCAACTTCTCATACTTTGATACTCGAATAACACGACTTGGAATTAATTTTCAAGAGGTATGCTGCTGCGAAATATTAACGATGATCTCGACTGAATTCAGGCTCCCTATCAACCGTCCCATCTGCTCGACGTCGAATCATAACCGGGATAGTAAAGCCCGCCATCGAATAGTCAGGAGTGCCATCAATTACTGGCCTAACCGCAAACATATTGGACAACCCGTCCCCACGGAGGAAAGAGGTTATATCGAGTAGGTCGTACTTGCAACCTACTGTCAGATCCTGATGTTTTATCCCTGTTGGCCCTTCCCCATACTCAATTATGCCACACATCATTTACTGATCTTTCTCCACATTCAGTTACTCTATATCCCATTTATTGATCTATTACTCAGCTGGCATCATAGTCCAGTCAGCTCTACACTATGTCCATACTAATCTTTGTCATTTGTCATTTCACAATCCATAGCATTCTATACTGTAGGTATATAAACCCTGTATTTGCAACCAAGCTTCCTCAGGCTTGTATATTCATTTCTTTCCATCTACCTTGAGTGCATAGCCCTAAGGCTCTGGTCTGTTCCTGACACCTACCAGGTCCCTCTGATACAGCCTCAGATGTGCACAACATCTTGAGGGCATCAAAAAATGGGTATGTGAGGACAAATTCAAAGAGCACTTGAATCATGCCCAGCTTTTTCTCAACTCTCTTGCTCCCTATGAGAAGGCTCACCTTGCCCATGCCATTGCCTTTGAACTGAGTCACTGTGAGTATCCTGTCGTCTACAAGTCTTATGTCGACGTACTCAGCAACGTTGATATGGGGCTCACGAGGGCCGTGGCTGCTAAAGTAGGTAGCGATATCCCGAGTCGGCCCGGTCGTCCCAGTCATGGAAGGAAGAGTAAAGGGTTATCACATATGGACTTGATGCCAGAGGAACCGACCATTGTCTCTCGTCGTATTACCATCTTGGTTGCCGATGGCTTCAACGCGGCTGAGATGCAAACTATTCATGTTGTCTTGACCAGTTCCAAGGCTGTATGATATATTATCAGACCACGGCGTACTCAGCGGCAAGCTCAGGTGTCGGATCTGGAGGAGGGTCAACGGTCAACGTTATTTGATGCCATTTACATTCCACCTGGGGCAGAACATGTCAAGGCTCTCGCTACAAATGGTCGTGTGATACGCTGAGTGAGGGAGGCATTCGGACGCTGCAAGCTCATTGCCGCTGTCGGTGAAGGTGTGCACCTCGTTATCAATGTGGATAATACCTGGCTCGGGTCAATACTCCAGCAGTAGACTTTTTACACAACACCGTCCGGCTCTCCAAAGTTGAGTTGTTTGCTCCTGGTGACGTTGATCACCAAGTGGTGTCTTACGGTGTGGTTTCCATAGGAAGATACAGTGACTCTTTGACGATTGCTAATGACCCCACGGACTCGAAAGAATTTGTCTCCACCTTTGCTTATCAGATCAGCTGCCACCGTTGTCATGAACGAGAGATAGATGACCTCATGGACAGGGTTGCGTTTCGATGTCGGAATTGTTATTTGTGTTGGAGATCGTGCATGATTAGTGCGTGTGTTATTCACTGGCCTATTGAAGTAAGTTTTGTATATGCCTTGAGCCACCGACATGAATGTTGACAACGTGACGTGCGGTGGTGGGCCCCGGTTAGTAGTCAGACCTTCAGACGACAGTCCTTGGCTCTGGCACAACGGTCGAAAGCGCGACTTGTGACGCAACAAGCGCATTGCGGAGACATGGACGACAAGGATCTCCACCCTGGGGACGACTACTCGCACCGGTTCTTTATCTGGCACGAGTGGATCCAAGTGCACGGTCCCCTCTCCACGGAGAACGTCTTCGACTACTTTGCGACCTCGATGTTCTACGACAAGCAGAGCAACAACCAGGTCCTTCGCATGCAGACCATCCACACTGGCGCACCCATCGTTAACGAGGCAGACGAACTCAGGTCCGTCCACGCCCCCGCCCCCGCATTTTCCCCCTACACTCACCCCTTCCCAGACGCTTTACTGGTATCGAGTTCGCCCTCGCCCATGCGTCGCCCCCTTCTCTCTTCATCATCCACAAACGCGAGCGTCTTTCTCCAGATCAAGGTCCGTGTCCCTTCACCTCCTCGACTTTCAGCTCACCTTCCCCAGTCAGGCCCCTTGCCGCCTATTTCATCATCAACAACCGCATCTACCAGTCGCCCGATATTTATACCTTGCTTTCAAACAGACTGGTACTTTCTGTCACCCCTTCCTCACTTGCAAACTCAAGCAAACTCATATCTAGCTCACCTCACTGAACGCTCTCCAGTCCTCTCTCGACCTCCTTCGCAGACATCGTCCCGATTACACCCCCCGCTCTGGCTTTGTGTGGCCTATCATCGACTCCTCGCTTGACACTCCCCCTAAAAAGCCTGGCCTCGACGTTTTGCAGGCAGACGATCCCGTCATTGATGGCCCCGAAAGGCACAAACTTCATGGTCCCAAAAAACAGCAAAACAGCTCACTCATGATGTATGCGATGAAGACAACTGCAATGCATTCCAACACAGCGTTATCTCGGCCTCAGTCCCTCGACCACAGCGGCGTGTTCCCAACCTCGGCTCTCCCGACCACGTCTACTCAGTCCACAACAGTCTCTGTTCCTTCCTCTCAAAGCGCACCAATTCCCAAGGCGCCCTCTGCCGCCCCGAGTCCACAGGACCCCGCCCCTACAAAGGGCCCTGTCGGTGCTGGTAAAAAGAAGAAGAAACGCACGTTCTTGCTTCCCCCTTGTGTGACCAACCCAATATTGACGCACGTCATAGGCACATCGATCTTGGTGACGTGAGTTTGGGGTCATTCAACCAAGTGTCACACGACCTACGACACTCGCCACTCCAACGATCTGGCTGCCTCATTTGTCTTGCCAGGCAATTCTCCACTTAGTTAGTAGCCATCTTTGTATATGTGCGAATGGTCTATCGTAACGCCATACCGAATCTATGCTTCGCTCTCCATTTGGTGCAATTACCGTCCGCTCGCCCCCGTCAGCTTGTCTGTCAACCACCCCAGCGGTGTCGGCAGCGTCCCATTCCGAGTACCCCCCACGCCAGTTCCCAGTGCAAGGGGATTTGCTGATACGAACGAGTCCTTTCGTGCCTTGGACGCCGCTTTTGCTAGATATTCTGTTAGTATCCAACGATAATGGTATGCTATCTGATAAGCTTGGACATGAATCTTTCTTCTCAAAGGATCCTGCAACCACGGCAAAAAGAAAGTATGGTGAACATGCCTGACTCCCACCTGAACTGCTAATCTCCTCCACGTTCGTTTCCAGGACGAGACCACCTTGGATGATTTCCGCAAGGATGTGGTGAACCTTGACCCATCTCGTGACTCAGCGTGTGCCATCCCTTTCCATACGAGCCTACCTCGTCGAAATGGAACACCAGATCTAGTTCACAGACGTTCTCGAAGGCCCGGTCCAGCGCCTCTACAAAGACCTTGGATTCCAGCGTGGTAGCACGGTTGCAAGACATGGACTGATTAAACATCCGCTCACCTGGATTAGATCTAGTATTCCCAGTTCGCTCTCGGCGCCGTCGACGACGAATACAAAGTACAGCGTGGCGTAGTTCCTGTACACCACTCGCCAACGCTCGTCCGAGTCGTCCTTGGGGCCTAGGAAGGCCTCGAGTTCAGGCGCATCCAGAAAGTTGCATAGCCCCGCTGGTCGAATTGAGATGAGCGAGAATATCTTTTGAATAACCGTCTGAGAAGACTGGTGGAGAGGTGTGTAGAACTTGGTCAGCCTCGGGACACCCGACGTGTTGACTGAGGCTGGTTGAGCAGACGACAAGAATGAGTGCGAAGAGACAACTGACAGATCAACACTGCGTGTATCATGACAGTTCTGCACAGAAAAGTTCTGACTTCCAAGGCCAGCAATTCAATTCGACTACACGATCCTACTACATCCTCCTTTTGACCACCGCGTCTTACCGCCGGAGCATAGCATTCAACACCGTTGATTTACGATTCATCCCTGGGTAAAGTCCAGCCGGGTTGCAACCTCCCCACAAGACTGCCCACTGGCCCAGGAAGTCCTGCCTGGCTTTTAAAACTTTCGAGAAAGTTTTTGATAAGGCTGTAGTCCATGGTCATGTTACCAGCCTCCTCATCTGACTCTCCAGCCTCTTCCTGCTCCAACAGGCCTTCGAGCTCGGCTTGCATGGAAACCTCGATATCCATGTCGGCGTCGACGTCGGTTGGGGACGCACGGGTCTTTCCTTTATCCTTTTTCGTTGACAGTGAGGACTGGGGCTGAGACTCAGATCCAGCGGTAGACCGCCACGAGCGCGACAGCTCGGCATCCATGGCTTGCATAACCGCATCAAAGGAGTCCAAGTTAGGACGTGCGTCCGAGCGGGTGTCTAGCACCGACGAGAGACGTTGATTCGACGATGTCTTTGGTGTCACTGTCGCTTTCTTCATTGTCGTTACACTCGCTGGTACGAACGCTGGAGGCCATTATTAGCGACCCCAACGTATTTTGCAAGCTCAGACAGGACACACCTCCTCTACCTCGCCGCTCCTTGATTATATCATCCCACATTTCATCAGATATACCCAAGGTTTGGCGTGAAAATTCGAGAAACTCTGCCTCTTCTTCATTCATATCCACTTCAATCTCGCCAACTACCTGAGGCATGTCTTCCTCAGAGTCTGAATTCCCGTTCTCACCACCGATTAGTGGGTCCGACGAGGAAGACTCGTCGTCCGAATCGACGCCTTCGTATTTGTCGCGTGGAAGAAGTGGGGGACGGATTGGACGCGCACGCGCTGAAAAGCTAGACTCTCCCATATCAGTATCAGCTGTAGGGGCGCCGGCTGCATCCTGTCTAGTCAAGATGGTGGCCTTGGCCACACGCTGAGTATTGAAAGAGGCGGGCATTTGACCATACTCGGAAGCTGGGAGAGCTGGAACGAGGTTATCCTTCGCTTGCTGGCGAGCTGCCTCTGCCGCTTCTCGGGCTTCTGCGTCGGACTCTTCGTCGTTCGAGTCGGAGAATCCCTCGTCACTGAACATGTCATCGTTACTATTCGTTACATCTTCGTCGGAGAATGTTTCGCTGGGTACAAGAGAGAAAACGGAAATATCAGAAAACACAGCACATCTGAAAGCAGGAACAGCATACTCCTCAAATCGTGCGCCATCTATATCTGCCTTCCCTTCTACGAACTGTTCCACTTTAGTGGCAAGATCGCGAAGTCTTTCCGTCTGTTCATTTGCAAGCCTGTTTTCCTCTCCCCTCCCCATATCTGTTTCCATAGCATACGTCTCCACAGTCGACCCCTTAACACGCACAGCGCGCTCGGGCGCCTCGTCAAAATCCTTCGCGTCAATGTTCATCCACTCATCTGAATCCTCTGTCGAGACTAAACCAGGGTCCGAAAGCATTGAGGGTGCACGGGAAAGTGCGGCATTGAAGACAGCTGCAAATGACGGCCTCGACACGTCACTGCCAAAAGTGATCTGGTCAACCAAGCACACGATAATCACAGCGTGGATTTGTCTACATACTCTTCTCGTCCAACCTCGACGTAGACATCAACTGCTTTATTCTCGAGCTCATTCCATGCCCGTGAACCTTCAACCTCGTCGCGGAAGTAACCATTAGTAACGAGACGGGTCAAGTATGCCTTGTAATCGGGCGAGCGGCGAAGTGCATCTTTGCGTGCTTCGACCTGTGGGCGAGGCGGATGAGAGATATGATGAATCCGAAAGTGACAAGATTAGAAGACACTCGCCAAGGAAGTCCGTGTTTCCGTGGCTAATTTCACAACATCTGCACGATTTTTGGATTCTTGAAACAGCATCTCGAACCCACAAGCCTAAAAAAAGTCTGCATGAATTGACAAGCAAATTGATCAAGTTAAATGACTGACCAATTTCATGCCAACATCTCTCCAGCGCCAAGCGGCGGTTCCTTCTCTCTCTTCGAAGCGACCAAAAACCCTAGGTGGGTAGAACTTTTGTCCCAGCAACTGAGCGTAAGCGGTTCGTGTCATCTTGACACTGCAAAGGACATTCGGACGTGGCGGAAAACGGGCCATTTTGTGAACAGTCTTTGCAAATATCTATGAGAAACGCCATCAAATTAGTACCCGCGTACTCACACGAAGTTGAGTCGCATCGCGAGTGTAGAATGTCTCGACGGGCTTCTGAACCAACGACTGGTCGACGGTGAGGGCACGGGCAATGTCGATGGGGAGGTAGGCCATGGTCGTATGCACATGGTTGCGTGCAGCGACTGGATATGCGGAAATTCGTTGCCATACGATATCCTCGACCGCTGTGGGGGCAAGGGTATCAACCGAGATGTCCCGCACGAGAGGAAGTGCGTCTTCGATGGCAATATACTCATCCTGTTCGCCAGCAGTAAAGCGGTCCTCGTCATCATGTTCCTTCCCGCCAGGAGTGCGGCGACGCCTTCTCGGCTTGCCGGGGGCAGAAACGTGTGAGAGGGGGATGAGGTGTAAGCGGCCACTGTATATCCATACCTGCAGCGTAAGAGTGAAAGAGGTTGTTTAGCCGATGATTCTCACCGTTTACGGGAGGGAGGGGATGCGCACCCTGTTGGTCGCGTTTGAAGGATTCACCCAACGGGGTAGGGTTTCGGCTGCCTCAATGAGCAAGAACTCACCATCTGAGTCAGAGACACTAGTGTGAACCAGGTGAGGGTGAGGGAGGGATGGAGGGATGGACGGGGCGTGAACAGACCTGATGACGACATCCCACTGGTTGGAGATCTCTCTTAAAAGCCAGACAACACACCACTCATCGTCGACGGCGTCGCCGACACGCATGCGGCCCTGGAGAACATTTTTATCTTCGCCATGAAGCGCATCTGGGTCTGGCGCAATCTTGAGCTGAAATGGGTCGCGGTGCCAGAGGATGACAGGAAGGAGTGTTGGTATGAGATCGTGGACGCATGCGGCGAGGGACGTGCAAGAGGCCTTGTCGGCCAGCGAGGGCGGGGGGTAGAGTACATACAGTAGCGTGTCCTCAGAGATCGACGGGCCACGGTCAAAGACATCCATGTTCGTGGTTGCTGGCAGCGCCGACGACCCCTCCGAGTTGGCTATTGCTATTCGTGGCTCCGATTCGGTATGGCGGCACACACATCCTTCAAGGACAGAACATTGATCGCAGTCATTGGCGACGAAGTATGTAGACTATCTTTTTCGCGCCTGCCCACTCAAGCTTGGCACAGGACTCCATCACCGGCCTTTTGCTTGCTGGCATCGGCCATGTCAACGAACATCAGAAGAACTTTCTCATCGTCGATTCCAGTGCGCTCGCCAGTGCAACATCCCTACCCTGCTCTCTCTGACCTTTACCCAGAGACGCAGATATCGACCATCGAGGCAGCGTTCCAGGAATTCACAGAACGCAAGGATGTAGCAATCCTGCTCATTAACCAACATGTGCGCACCGTAACGCTCTGCTTCGTCCCTGTGTAGCCAGTGCTCATGAGATGCATTTCAATTGATCCAGATTGCCGAGAAGATCAGACCGACAGTCGATCGGTACCAGCAAGCTTTTCCTACCCTCCTTGAGATACCATCCAAGGACCATCCCTACGGTACGTGCCCTTTTCACTTGGTCGTATCAACTGCTCGTTGCATATGCGTTTCATTCACAACACGCTTTCACAGACCCTGAGAAGGACTCCGTCTTGAAACGCGTGCAGAAGCTTTTCGGAGAGTAGTACATGTCCAGACGCTCCATGTATCTCATTGGTCACACCCACGACTGATGCATTTCCATTTCCATCCCCCGCGATTCCTAGCCCTCTCCGACAAGCTGGAATCATGCAAGCTTCACTGTGACATGGTGCACGAGACTGGTCCCCTGACCACATCTGAATTTGGTGCTGATCCAACTCCAGTGCTATTCTCCTCAACTCTTGATATGGATGTAAGGCGTCCCAGCACGTGTGTTCAGTATGAATGAAACCGCATAATGGGCTCGTTCTCGCGGACTCCTGGTGCCCGCTCGACAAATACCCTGATCGGACTACGAGTTTGCGAGTCTATTGAGAAGTCCAGTTAGAACGTGTGGAGAAGGTCAGCAAAGTTTTCCGTGGAAGCAAAGATACCCACTTGGTATATCTATAAGAAGGTACCTAAATACGAAGTGTCCGTCGTCATTCTGTCATATCACGTTGTCAACATACAATACCCCTATGCGCCTCGGAGCACAGAATGTATAGAACGGCGAATACTCGTCTGGTATTCCATGTGCTCTTTTTTGCGAGGCAGAGATGCGCTTAAGAAATTGATTGACATACCCTCACGAGATCTGCATGAACCTCCCCCTCTGTCCAAGTGGTCCCTGCATTATGACTGCCTCCACTGTGTGACCCCTTCCCGCGCAGTCCAGAAAATAAGCCTGTTAGTCCCCACCAGGAGTGTTCCTCGGTCATTTCCTGAGCATTGTTCCTTTCCTTGTCCGTTGTCGCTGAAGGTATCGCAGGGGGGACACTGTCACCTCTGAGATACTTAAAAGCGCTTTTTGCCAAGTCAGTAAAACGAGATATTTCCTCCTTGACGTTCTCGAAAGTCAGGGAAGTCATTGATTCGACATAGCTGGCCCACTGGCCGCCCTTTTCATTTTCCGTTGGAAGTGACACCAAGGAGGAGCCTTGAATGTAGAAGTTTAACAACATGTGTTCACGGCCGGAAGAATCCACTGCTATTTGTGATGCTACATGCCGATGGCGGTGACGCGGACGCACAGAAGACGGTAGATTATTGTGGAACGTAAGAGGTGCATGAAGGTACTTGGCGACCTACCAGCCGATGAACTGATGATCAATTCTCCCTGGGGGTGGAGGACTTACCCGAGGGGAAGTCTTGATTCGTTCGCAGGCGTCACTATAGAGTACAGTGGGCGAGTTCCTCGAGAAGAGTTCTGAGGTCAGTGCATAGACGAGCACGGCAGACAGTCCGGCACCGAGCAGAATTACAACCACGTTGGTAGTACGTTGCGTTGTGCGTATCACTTGCATATATTACCATCAGAATGGCTCAATTCCCTCAGGCGACGTAAAATGGTTGGTAGAGGTGATAACTTACCCTTGCCAGCGACACTGAGTTCTGACCATTTCTTAGCCTTCTCCCCGCGCCTCAGGGCTGCCTGTGAGATACCAAGTTGGAATGGCCCAACCGAGTCTTCCCTGTTCGAGTGAGACGTCCTTTGCTTTTGGTCGAGCGCAGAGGTGAGCAGAGAAGATGGAGTACTTTGACCGCTACTGGCATATGAAGCGACCCGTTGAGTAAAGGCTTCTATGAGCGGTGGGCGAACGGGCCTGAGTGGGGGTTGCACGCAACGGAAAGACCTCGATAAGCGGACAAGTGAGTTCGTAGTCAGCATACGGGACATGGTTGTCCAAACACGTTTTGGGGTCACTCCAAGTAGCCGTTGGACAAGTATGGTGCACAAAAAACAAAACCAAAAAAAAACAACTACCACATCAACATCTTCACACACAGCTCCCCAGCAATCTAACAAGCCACTTCGTCTTCAAGTTGGAGAGGTATGTTGGCGAGTCCAAAAAATTCCCATTAGCCGACTCGAACGACTGACCTCGTCATTACTAGTGACGCGCTCTACCAACTGAGCTAAACGGGATGCTGTGAGGAAGTATGTTTGCTTTACTGACACTGCCAACCTGGACTTGGCTGGTTTCACCGCAACCATTGTACAGTCTAGTTCTCTATGCTACTTAATTGTTCTAACGTCGCCTTTTTCATCTGGGTTTGGACATTTAGTGGTGTTGTGAGTAACAAGGAGCAGTACTCACCGAAGGGCTGATTCCCTCTCCTTCAAAGTAAGCGAGTACAAACTCCTCAGCGACCCAGTCACTCTCAACTGCACCCAAATCCGAAAACACCAAACTTCTCGGGTGCGCTGAG
>JBBPKD010000981.1:0-12753 GCA_038089075.1 Singerocomus inundabilis
CTAGGAATTTGGAGCGGAAGAGGAGGACTGCACGTTGGACGTCGTCGTCTTCTGCGCCGGTGATGAGGAGGGTGTTGGTGTGAGTGAGAGAAGTGGAGGAGGGTGCGCCCGTGGTGGCTATCGCGAAGAGATGACGGGATGGTATCCGGGCTCGGATGATCTCGGCGACACGACGGAGGAAGGCATCATCGTCTTTCTTGGAGAAGGTGAAGTAGACGCCTATTCTTGCGCCTTCAATCGTCGTCGCTTTCATGATGGCGCGCACGGCGATGCTGTGAGCGACCTCATCGCGGACACTGTCGAGCGTGCGGTGGGATCCACTGCCACCGACGGACGAGCGGGATGGTGTCCGTGCACGCCATGCGTCTTCCTCGGCCAAGCTGGACGGCTCTGAGGATGGCATGGGTAGCGAGTCGTCTTTGGCTACTCCATTTGGGCGCCTCTCTCACAGGAGGGGCGGTGGTCGCACGCGGCACTCTGACGTCTAACAGCCAAACAAGGCGCACTAGCCGTCCTCATCACGGAGCAACTAGCCATACGACCACTCGGTATGTATCTCCCACTACTCGACGTCGGAGAACCCTTCTCTCCCTTTCTCTGGCTGCGCGACGCTATGCATGCCTTGTTACACGTTCTCTTCACCTCCGCCTCGGTTGGTCTCCTCGCTCTAGCTGCCCCAAGTGTGGCTGTGGGTGCCAACCAAGGCCAGTACTTGATTGGCGTCGGAATTGGTGATGTCACTGGGCATGTCTCCCTCATCCACCACCGTATCCATCCCGTGGCTGATCCTTGTTCAACAGCCCAGTCGTGGAAACAAACATGATGGCACGTGCCGTAACGTCTCGTCCATACGATATCTCATCGTTCATTTACAGGGTTATGCCTCATTGGCTCAGACAGACACTGGCCTACATATGCGCCAGCGTTCTCGGGCATTTATCATCGCTGACCCCAGCAACCTGAACTCGCCTACCTCCCGCGTTCTCCTCATCTCATCCGACATTTGCATGGGTGACACTGGTATCCGTCGTTCCATCCTCGACGCCATTTCCAACGATCCTGTTCTTGGTGGCCTCTACACGCCTTCCAACACAGCTCTCTCTGGCACGCATTCTCATGCCGGTGTTGGCGGGTACCTCGAAAACGTCCTTCCTCAGATTACAAGTCTCGGTTATGTCAACCAGACAGCACAGGCTATCGTAGATGGAACCCTCGTTGCCATTCGCAAAGCCCATGCCTCCCTTGCTATGGGTTCTATTAGCGTCGGAAACACCACTCTATTGGGTGCGAATCGTAATCGCAGTCCTAGTGCATACGTGGCAAATTCAGCCGAGGAAAGAGCCAAGTACCAGTATGACCAGGACAAGGAGCTGTCTGTTCTTGGGTTGAACGATGCGAATGGACATGCCAGGGGGTTGATCAGTTTCTTTGCTGTGCATGGAACCAGCTTGTACGAGGTGAGTTGAACCATTTTAGTGGCCAAGCAAAGGTATTAGAGCGGGGAAGTTGACCTAAGAACAAAGAACAATACTCTTGTTAGTGGAGACAACAAGGGAATGGCCTCATACTTGTATGAATGTGCGTGACCACAGCTCCACACTCGACTCACAATTAACTTCCTTGTCTTATCGCATGTCATGGTCCATCTGCCGTATGCGCTTCATTTCTCGAAAATACCACTCGCAGCATATACCGAGCCAAATGCCTTTCCTGGAAACAACAGCTTCGTGGCCGGGTTCTTGCAATGTACGTACCACGTACCTCTTGCACTCCATCCTTCATCATGCTCCTCTCAATACCCGTCGATTAACTCTCTCGAATTCGCTTTTGAGGTATTAATTTCCATGGTTGACACACGCTGACGCCTTTCTCTTTTCCGTCAGCCAATGTCGGTGATACATCTCCAAATACGTGGGTTATGACAGGTTTCCTTGCTATTTATTCAACTGATCAGCACGAACTATGCGTATTCGTTCACATTCCACAAACTATTAGCCTGGGTGCATATTGCGAGTCGCCTGGACAACCCTATGATGGCCAACCCTGTGAATACGAACACTCGACATGTGGTAACTACACCGAGGATTGTCACGGCCGGTCCGTCAGGTTTCCACGCCTCTCTATTATATAACTCACTATTGGTCTCTGAATGCTCAGGGGGCCAGGCTTCCGCATTTCTGACTTTGCTTCTAATTCCCTGATTGGAACCGCTCAATTTGAAGCTGCCCGTCAAGTCATGGAGTCATCACCACCAACGGTCATCTTCACAAATCCAGACACTACCATTGAAACTGCAAACACGACGTCTTTGACAGCCGTAAAGGGTTCCGTGAGGAGCGTGCACGCCTACATGAACATGTAGGCCATTTTCCTTGATTTTCGCATGTCTCCCCCATTTCTGTGTTTCCAACTCGAGCTACTTCGAGAAATAATTGCAGTATATAGAGAACTGAGATGCTGAACCGTTTCCAGGATAAATTATACCTTCACATTGCCTAATGGGTCCATCGCAAGTACTTGCCCAGCCGCACTGGGTGCGTCCCCGTTCCGATCGGCTATTCGTCACTGTTATTAACTCGACCTCATTCGATAGGATACAGCTTTGCCGGTGGAACGACGTTAGTCTGGTTTCACTCGAGAGAGGCGCCGTGCTCATGACGTCCTTTGTCGATCATTTTGGTGACCTCACATTTCCGCTTGATTGAATTTCGCTGGAAAGTGATGGTCCTGGAGCGTTTGATTTTATTCAAGGTGACAACGCGTCCATGCTTCAGAACCCCTTTTGGCAGGCTGTCAAGGGTATACCCATCTAATCCATTTCCTTGTGACTCACTAAATACTAGTGATCCAGGCTTCATTACTCCATCTCCTTCGCAAGAGCAGACTGACTGCCAATACCCTAAGCCTATCTTGTTGAATAGCGTGCGCTACAATTTCATGTTCTCTAACACCGGTTTACCGTGCATGTAGGGTGAGGCCGACAGGCCATATCTATGGTCACCACACACCGTTGATGTTCAAATCCTCCGTATCGGCAATTTCGTTATTCTTGTCATGCCTGGGGAGCTAACGACCATGGCCGGCCGGCGAATGCGGTATGCACATATATCCAAATGATCACAATGACTTAATTCTGACCTGATCCTGCTGTGGAACATCAGTGAAGCACTACGTGCTCAGCTTATCTCGTCCGGCGTTCTTGACAACTCGGCTTATGTTGTCATCACCGGTCCTGCTAACACTTATGGACACTACATTGCGACACGCGAAGAGTATGCCATACAACGATACGAAGGGGCATCTACAATTTTTGGACCCGGTTAGCTGATCTTGCAATGGAGAGAACTTTAACGGCTGATTTGGTCTGGGGCATCCAGCAACGCTTGAAGCTTACATACATCGATATTCCGATTTAGTTTCTTATCTCGCCGACGATGTTACAGGATCTCGATCTCCAAATTCTGACCCACCCCCACCTGACTTATCCTCGGCTGCAATCTCGTTGCAGGTGTGTTCCTTATTAACCATGTCCCAAACTGCCGTTTATCGTTTCTGATGTTCTCATCATCCATCGGTTGTTCATACACCGTAGACGCCAGTCATTCGTGACAGTGCTGGTTCCCACAAATTCGGAGATATTCTGATGGATGTGGATAACAAACCATATTCTTCGGGAGACACCGTTGCCGTGCGATTCGTAGGAGCAAATCCGAGGGTGAGCGTCCTTGTTCCGTCCGTGCGAGATGTAAAATGCAATCAAATAACATCTACATGTTTCCGGATGACAGAACAATCTCCGCCTTGAAGGCACCTTCCTTACTGTCGACCGGCTGGTGAATGGCGCCTGGACGACTTCACGGACAGACTCGTACCCATCCACCATTTACCAATGGGAGAGAACAGACACGCTACTAGGCACAAGCACTGTTAATATCAGCTGGTAAGTCAGCTATTTAATGCATTGGTTGATCCCTCTGCGCCTTTGTGGAATTGTTGACCCAATGCATCACCTTGTCGTTGCGCAGGACGATCGAGCACGGTACACCTGGTGCGTAGATCAATGTCTCACGCCTCTCGCAAACATCTGATAAGTTTACTCTGTAGCCGGAACGTATCGAATTGCGTACTACGGCGATGCGAAACCCCTGCTGGGGGCGATCCGGTCCTTTACTGGTGTGTCGTCCCCTTTCGTAGTGAGGTGATGAAGCATCGGGCATATGGGGTGAACCTAGTGCGGTGTGGTTGGTAATCCGTACTGACATTAAATTATGAAAAACGGGGTTCTCTCGTGTTGAGACATGACTATTATGAGTGTATTCTGCGACGACGTAGGCTCCTCGTGGTTTCTGTAATTTAAGTTGGAACAGAGGTGTACATGCAGAATGAGTATCAATTAGATTTTTTCTAGGCCAACTTGTGAAACAGGGGACTAGGACTAGCGCACTACACCATGTGACCTCGCCATTGCCAGATGTCCATGTCATTCGCGATCCGGGCCGAAACAAAGATGTAACCCCAAATCGTACTACGACGGTACTGTATCCGTTCCTGCTATGTCGTTCGTCGTTTCTTGGTGTCTGACCCGCTCATATAGACACCCATGACTGTATCGTTGTCCTTTGTAATGAGACAAAATGGTTAAAATAATGCATCAACCACACATCAACGCGAGGGGCATGTCCTCGTGGGATGCATACTTTGGGTGTCCCGAGTCCGTATTTCTGTCTCCCCAATGGGCACGCGTCAGGGACGTTTGAGAATGGGGGAGCTGTCCGACCGGTGACAGAAATCCAAAGGTTGTACCATCTGCTCCTTTGTCTCGGCAACTCAGCCGAGTACGAGGAGGAGGTATCAGCGTAGGCACCAGTGTCGACATCATCATCTCCCTTTGGGAGGTAAGTCGTACACGAGAATGTAGATCTAAGCGATCCAGGACAGTGGCGTACCCGTGGACGAACGCTCGCTTTCGACCGCCTTGCCGACGGATCATACTTTTCCTGCGACGTGTCACCGAGGATATGTGCTGATTAAACGGAGTGAGGCGTCGATTGACGTCCGGCAAGTGAGGAAGTTCGAATCGCAGAGACGTTCCATTTGCGTACATGTTTTCTGTCAGGGGGGCCGCCAGTCCGAACTCCACCTCGTCTTCCACACACGTTTACAGTAACTTGTATTAGGATCCCTCCACGACCTGTTTGGACGCTGCGAACGCGGACAAAGACTCGCCATCGACCTTGACCGGCACAACGAATGGTTGCTTTGGGGTCACCCTTCATCCTCCTATGCTCGAGGATACAAATCCATCCATCGAAATTGTTGTAAAACGTCGACGGGATCCTATCCGTGTGTGCATCGGTCATAGCTCATATCGTCCCCAAGGAGCGAACGGAACTTGGCGAATTGCATCAAATCGCACGATAGATAGCCTCGTCTGGGCTCTCTTTGGCTCCAACGGCCGTATGACAAGCAGAGAAAGAGACCCGCGAATCGGGCACTTTGTTTTCGACCTTGAACAGCCCTTGCCCAACGCAAATCCGCTTTCACAAGGATACTTTTGGTTTTGGGCCCTGTGACGGGCAAAGTAGACAAAATCGTTATTATTCAACTTTTCGCCCACCTTGGCGATGTTTGGGCCCCGGTTCCGAATGCAAGTATGCGTCGCAACAGATTCGATAAAGCATTCACCGAAGCGAGTGCACTCTGTCCTAGAGCCTGTTCTCGCCATACAGTCAAAAGGCCCTCAGGCAGGAACTCATACCTCATGCACAGTTCAGATTGTTGTTGGCAATGATTCGCTATATCACTGCCGCAGCAACGAGACAGCCTTGGAGTATATTGTCATTGGGCGATAGGGTAAGCGCCATTTATTCATCTATTTGTACTTACTGCTTAGCGACTACCCTTCATGTGGTACCTTGATGCCATCACACAGTAGTCGCATCTACCCTAGCAAATTCTCAACCCTGGCTATCTTGTAGCGATTTGCTAGCATACGTACATGCTAGTCTCGAAAGGCATGTCACTGGCGGTCCTCCTGGACGAGGGATCCCATACGGATAGAGGATGAAATGAAAGAATTTCGTGGGGAAGGGAGCGTGAATGCAACTAGACAAAGAGGACTTTTAACCCCCTAATAAAAATCAGCAAGTGATAGTTAACAAATATGTATGACAGTAGCTAACCTGCAGTCGAGTATGTATGGTGGGAAATGCATAAGAATGTACCATGTACCATGTGATAAGGGACTGTCCTTCGACAGAGCAAGACTCTAATTCTAGATCCTCACTTGTTGAGGTCGCATAAACTGTCGATTCTAAGCTTGAATGGAACCAAGGCCACATAGATTATAACCCTGTCGTCGAATACCCCAACAAGCCTTCGCGTAATGAATCCTTGTCCTTCAATACTGGCCGATTGTAATTATTGACGCACAATATGATCGGCCGGTTGAGTTCTCTCAGTGCGTCTGCACGAGTAGTGACATTCTGCAAGGGGTAGATAGGTGTGTGAGTCCGTTTTCATAGAGGCCGGAACAGAGATGGCAGCAGCTAGGAATCATCAGTGCCAGTTAGTGCGTGGGAATTGCTGACCCAATCCAGAGCGTGTGCCACGTGAGGAACCGACGCATCGACGAATGCATCACTGCCAGACATGACGAGCTCAAACACGACATCACAAAAGGGTGAACTCAAAGAGTCCCATAAAGCTGTTTCTTATTAAGGACAGTAGTTATGGTTCTTAGGACGCAGCTTACTGTCTCATGGGGAGCCTGCCAAGTGACTAGCAAGTGGAGATGCTGTCCTTGTACACATCGCAGTATCACCGCGTACGCCCATCAGCGCAGTAAAAGCACTCCTTGAATCGCACAGGTCAATTGGAAGCAAAATTCTGGTATGATTGCGATGCGAAAGAGGTACTGGTGGTCATCTTCTACGGGAGAAAGATGGCGACCACCTCAATTCAAATAATGGTCAGCTGCCAGTCATCTGCGAGCCCCTATCCCGGAGTCAGCCCCTCTCCCATTTCCAGCAAGTTCTCTATTCGGAGAACCCTCGCTTCTCAACTGCAGTCATGTCCTCTAATCCTACCCAGCACCAAACTGATAAGCAACTCCATCCTCCGGGAGAGGATCCGACCCATCTTTCTCCTCCGCTCTTCCAAGCCCCCCCTCTCCCGCCCTCTGTGTTGTCTCCGCGATATTTTCCCGGAATTGACACTTCTTCCACAGCAACATTGGTCAAAACGCTTTCAGACAACCATGTGCGCTGGCACATCTTTTTCAATGATAGGGGCTTCCACAAGTATGTCATCCATCATGAAAAGTCTGGCTCCGTTTTTGATATGTCTCGTAGCCATGCCGCCCACCACATGCTTGCGATCTGGGCCTTAGGCGCCCCTGGACCTGTCATCGAGGCCGCATATGCTACACATTGCGAGTACCAACGTCCAGCATTCGCATCCCCAGCTCCTGTCAACAGTCACAATTTCTATGAACATTTAGGCGACGAGCGGTATGACGGTCAATCAACTCCCCGGAATACCTGTGTACTGACGGGGACCCTACTATAGCTATTACGCTAGTTATCTCAACCTCTTCACATCCGAACTTCTTCAGAAAGGGTTGAAGGAATGTCTTGAAGAATACATTTTTGCTACACAGGCCAATTTCGGTACTGCAGTTCCTGCAATGCTATCACGTCTCATGGAAGGTGTATTCCATCCCTTTATCCATGTCGGATATGGTGCAGAGTTCAGTTCCATTGGCATCAGCGCAGAGGGTGCGTGCTTGAATAATTGCTATTTTATGGCTCTTGACGTCGTGTGATGCAGGCTTGGCTATGACTGCAGTTCAGTCCTCTACTTCAGATTTGCTTCCAAGAGTCTGGTTCCCAGATGTGATTTCTAGCGTCAATGTCAAAGGTGGCAATCGCACAGCGCTGTCAATCGTTGCCCTTGTGTCATGTGACCCTCGTTTCTCTCGCATTAAACTTATGGAAGACGAAACCATATTCTCGACGACCTTGTCAGAATACGGTTCTATCATACACGATTACGTTGATATGTGGAAGTTTGACATCTCCACTCCAGCTGGTATAGCCGATGCTATCGAGGAGCTTTCTTGGGCGAACGTCCTGATCTATGGTGTCGGTGGATCGTCTTCAGATAAGCCCTTTAATGCCGATTTCTTCTTCATGCATCTAGTCACGTCATCGCTCTTCCTTCCGTCCTTCATGGCATGCGTCGACAAGTTCTCTTCTCGACGTCTGTTGCTGATGGCTTACTTCACTGCCTCCCTCTTATCCTATGTTGCAAGGGGGCATCCTCAACTCGACATTCGATCATTCTACAAGAGCACGGAAGGCCTGTTACACAAGGTTCCGGGACCGAGCACCAAGCCTGCTCCAAATACGCTTCCCACACCGACTTCTGATTTGGCCCAAACCCCGAACGCATGGTACCCGATAATCCAGACGACTATCGTGCATCCTAACGAGCATCTCTGCAAAATTCAGCGTGCACTTTCCCATTATTCGGCGTCATACGGTACACGAAAGAAAGGGTGGTGTATGCCGCCAGAGGGTAGGACGGTGACTGCTGCACAAGTAGCGAGAGAAGAGGAAGTCGAGGACAAGGTGGGGTTGCAGGAGCTGGACGCAACCATCTTCGTGCGTGTGGCGATACTTACACAGAACAAACTAGGCTGGATGCGGGAGGGCGAACCAGCTGGCGAATGGGACTTTGATGGGTTCTTTTGGAAGCCCGAGGCAAGCAGTGTTTGATGGTAATCAGTGTAGTGTAGCTGTAAGTTGGTACGATTTTGTCACGTCTCGCGTCTTGTCACACTGTGTGACACTGTAACAACATCTAGTTCTGTCAAGGCTTTCACTAGCATGAGCAAATAGCCGCTGTTCAGTGCAACCAGCTAAGAAAACTATATTCAGTGCAAAAGTTGATCCTGTGCCTCGCCAATGCAAAGATTCATCCGAGCATAGTTTTGTCGTCAAAAGCCCCGTTGAGATTCCCGCTGTCTGCTGTATCTGGTGTCCTAACAGTACGCGTTTCCCTTCCCGCTAGGTCTTCTCCATGGAGTGCCATACAAATCAAACAAGGACCAGATCTGCAATGAGGAAGAAAGCAGTGTCCAGACATTACCCATAAGTCGCTTGTCAACACGTACCGTGTTCACCAGAGGGGATGCCATAGCATGCATGGAAGATGCTGAAGCTACACTTGCATATGTCGACGTCCTGAAGGAGTGGTGTGCGCAAATACCCTTTCGTCCGTCGTCTGTCACTGGGTGTACCAGTTGATGAAGGTGAGAATTTTGGGATGCAGTGTTTTGAATGCTTGACCATGGGTATAGTGTGCAGAGACCCTCCGTACAGGAACGATTCCTTCACCATTCCTATTCTATACCCTCGAAGACATTTAACGTTGTGACGGTGCCGGACAAATGGTATAGCAGAGCAGGTAAAATCTCATTTCTGCTGAAGCATCGACGTCGCCACAACTAGACTACATTTCCTTGCCAGCCCTTATCCCCATCGATGACGTCTGCCACCAGAGCACGGACGGACGATGCGGAAGGTATTGACGCAAACGGTGACAGCCTCGAAAAAACACATCGTCGCCTTCTGACATTCATCACGCACTCTTGAAACTGTATCAGCAACCAGATAGTACGACTGCACGCAGTTCAGTGGAATCAAAGGCACCACTGACATATACACGCAGACCGAGTGCATGCCCTTTTTCATTGTAGGCCCCCTTTAGGTTCTCAATCGTCATATACGTGGCTTGAGTTGCGTTGATTGTATTGATAGCGCGTGCCCTGTGTTTGTTCCTAAGGATGCGCTTCCGCCGGGTCTGGGCTAATTGTCTTGTGGGACGTCTGATTACATCCGCCTCGCATCGGCAATCCTACTGTCGTGCGTTTGTCTATACACACCGTCCTGCCGAACTGTCGACCCATTACTTGCTTGAGTTGTTCTTCATTTCCAGTGGGCACATTCTCAGACGATGAAGACAGCTTGGCAGGTGAATATGAGTTGCACTGTGTCACAAGTACGTTATATTTTTGATTCGTTTCCTAGTCACTCGTTCAGTGTCTGAGCGCATATCGATTAGAAGATGTATTTGAAGTGTAACAGCTTCTCACCGCACAGCACCGAATTCCTAAATTAGTGGTTTTCCCGTGTTCCCATATTTAGAGAGATTTAGAGAGATTGATTGCTTCGCCGGGTTCGCTCGCTTCCGATTTTGCGGGGAACGCAATTTGACCTGCACTCCATACTTGAATTGTCAGTCGAATCGGGTGAAGTTCGACACCATCTAATGTCTGTAATTTAGCTTCGAAAACCCACGCTTTGTTTCACGAGGTCTGTCAAAGGTGCTCAATGCCTGCAACCCACACGGAAGCGAACATTGCACCATATGGCACTTGGGACTCCCCTATCTCCAGTACCTTGGCAGTCAGGTGCGTACCACGGTCCTTACAGTTCAGTGCTGTAATGCTCTATCTCTCAGGCAGACCACCGTAATTTCTTATGTGTTCGTCGATCCTGTCACTCATCAAGTCTATCACATCGAACGACGCCCTGAGCAACGTGGTCGATCCGTGATCGTTCACTCACGCTCTTCTACGGACCTTTTTGAATGGGATTCGTCGTGGGACGCACGCAGCGCCGTGCACGAGTATGGAGGTGGCGCGGCCACAGCACATAGCAACATACTTTATTTCAGCAATTTCGGTGATGGGCGTCTCTACAGGTTTTCTGTCACGTTACAAGGTAACCATGTCAACACCAGCGCAGAACCACCAAGTCCTGTCACTCCTGCGGGTAAGCTGACTTTACTCCGTTGTTCGTGTCCTGTCGCAATTCAAAACGCATGGTTGGGTTGTGCGACAGACAATTGGAAACGTTATGCATCCCCGACCACTCATCCTACTCAACGAGATCTGCTTGTGGCCATCCTTGAAGACCACACGCGTGATACCCCATCGACGGTGGTCAATTCCCTTGTCTGCATCGACGTCCTTGCGTCCGCCGTGTATTACTTGGTCACAGGTGCAGATTTTTATGCTGCACCAAGCTTTTCTCCCGATGGCACCAAATTAGCCTGGCAGGAATGGGATCACCCGCATATGCCATGGACAGGCACAACTATCTGGGTCGCAGATATTATGTTCTCGACCTTGCCCACTGGTCCACCAATGCAAGTCATAAATCACACTCGTATAGCCGCGTCAATGTCTGCTCTACCAACCCACCCCAGCAGTGGTGTCTCCTACATGTCATGGCTGGACGACAACGCCTTGCTATTTCTCGCAGAAGCCAGTGGCTGGCGGAACCCGTGGGTGTACAGCTTGTCCTTGCAGAATGCATACCCGGTTCTGAAAGTTCCGTTGCAAGAGGACTTTGCCCCAGCTCACAAGTTGTTGGGTGCTTCCTACTATGCACCCTTGAACTTTTCGGGACATGATGACGATCACCCGCCTCAGGTTGCTGATTGTGGAATGAGAGAAATGCTTTTCGTAGCCTATCGTGACGGCCGAAGCGTGCTTTACGTCGTTGACCTGGCTCGCCGGGGAAAGGCAGAGACAATCGAACTCGATTGCCCCTTTGTAGACGTTAGCTGTGTTCGAGCCGTTGGGCATTCGACCAGGGATGGTTCGACACAAGTTGTATTCATAGCGTCCTGCGCTAACGCGCCAAGTACGGTCACGTTTTGCTCAATCTCGCGGCTGCATACTGGTTACAGAGCGTCATTTACTCCGACCCGGACTCCTCTAGAGGAAGATTTGGCTACATATCTGTCTTTCCCTCGTCCCATGACATTGACAGACGGCGAACCTTTGTATGTCATCTATTACCCACCATCAAATCCTGCGTTCGTCGCTCCAGATGGGGAGCTGCCACCGTGTATCGTCAACGTACATGGTGGACCTACCGCTGCTGCGCTTCAAAGTTTGGATTGGACAAAGCAGTGGTATACCAGCCGAGGGTGGGCATGGCTGGACGTCAACTATCGAGGGTCCTCCCTTTATGGGCGCAAATACACGTGCGAGCCCTCACACAAGTGGTCATGTCGGCTTTCTGACGCCTCTTCTCAGAGATTGTCTGAACGGTCAATGGGGCGTTCTGGATGTTCTGGACTGTATGCACGCCTCACGTGTTTTGTCCTCTTCGCTGCACTCGCTCATCGATCCTGCACGCTGTGTCATTAGGGGCGTCTCAGCTGGGGGGTATACTGTCCTAAGCTACGCCACTGGCACATATCATACAGGCCATGTGCCGCCCGGGCCATCACCCGAACAAGCGGACACAGACTTTGTTTTCAGAGCGGGCGTCTCTCACTATGGTATAAGTGACCTCGCTGCTCTCGCACACGCCTCACACAAGTTCGAGTCACACCATGTCTTCAAGCTGGTGGGCGGTCGACCTGATGAGTCCAAGATGGTGGACGTGTACCACAGACGTTCTCCAGTGTTCCATGCGAACAATGTCGTGATGCCATTGTTGGTATGTGTGTACAGACTGGGAGTATATATTGTCCTGTTAATTTGACTTGTTCTGTGCGCAGATCCTACAGGGCCTAGCGGACCGTGTCGTGCCACCAGAACAGTCACAAGGTATGGTGGATGCGATTGTGGCTCACGGGGGCTCCGAACGTGTCAAGTATAAAACGTATAAAGGGGAGGGACACGGATTCAGCAGCGCAGACTCAAAGAAGGCCGCGCTGGAAGAGGAG
>JBBPKD010000982.1:0-12752 GCA_038089075.1 Singerocomus inundabilis
CTCTGTGCGTGCAGGTAGTGGAGCCCACATCACGGAAGATGCAAAGGAAAAGGAGCATTGAACTATCGACCCCAACGATGGCAGTGTCCCCCGCATGGTCAGACAGTTCGTTCACCCTGTCGTCGACACCGCGACGCCGCTGGCTCGGGAACGTGTTCAAGTTTAAACCAGTAAACTGTCAGTTATTGTCTGCGCCCGATCCGTCCACGATCCGGGAAGAATGCGGGCGGCTGCTGGTTAGAATTGGTGTCAAGGTTGTTCTTACACTCTCTGAGGGAGGCGGTGTTCTCAGGTGCCGGTTCGACGAAACAAAGGATCCTGCGCTGATAAAGGCGGTAAGATTTAGAGCAGAGGTACGCGAACCGACGGCGCAACAAGTCAGGGCAGGCTTCCAGGTTGCATTGCAAATGATCCAGGAAAGAGGTCCATTGTCGAGGTTTCAAATCATATGCCAACAGTTGAGGGGCATTTGGGAGTTGGACCACATCCGTCCACCTACGAAGATGCTTAGTCCGACGATGACAGATGAAGACTAGTTCACAGAGATGGCATATCCCGATTAGAATGCATGTGTCTTTTGTGTCCATGATCTAAAAAATACTTATCCGACTCACTTTTGGTGGTGCGCTACAAAGGCCCGTCCATCCGGGTAATTGAACTAGCAAAGCGCAACGGAGGCTCGGATAGGATGTCATAGTTTTCGTCGACACTCATTTCCTGATCCTGACGTTGTGAGAGTGTCCGCTCTAGTCGCAGCGGGTGGAGCTTGCCGGGTTTAGATACGACAGCCATTGCAGGATCAGTGCTGGATATGCGTGTTGAACCGAGGTGTGCAGCCACTAGGGCGCCAGCAGAGGAACCTCTCAGGCTCTACCAGGGTAGTGAAACCACTCTATTTGTCTCTGTATAGTAATGTGGAGCTTAGTAGCCCATATACAGAATGTGTGAGATAAGGTTATCTAATCTTGGTAAAAGCGGCCAATAGGGGCCTTTGCTACAATGTAATCCTACATAATTGTAGCTAGTGAATGGCAGCTTAATAGTGCCAGTTCAACAATGCGAATAAATTGAAGCAGATGGACATAGGCGACCTCTTTCTGATCCCATTGGTGAAATAGTTGGACGGTAGGCTCGTGTGTGAGATCTGGGACCTCTTTGAAAAATGTCAAGTACGCTGATGGATCCATGTGAAGGTGAAGCATCGGACTCACCGATGCCAGTCCTGTACTCTTCCGCCTCTCTCAGCTTAATCTCCTCCAGCTTAATCTCCTTCGTCTAGTAGCATCTCTATTCGGGTGTCTTCGCGAAACGACGTCGAGTTTGGGAATGGCTTAGGCGTACTAATATCGGGGTCAAAGTGGCATACTAGAATCAGGTGCACGCACTGTCGAATGGCCGAAGGAGGGAAGAGGGACCTGTTAGTATCTGCCCCAACACAGGCGTCGTCCATCTCGTCGCATCGTACCCTGAAGTCGCTGCCGTCAGTGGCGTTAGTTGCGAGAAAGCTTGAAGATCTCGAGGTAAGTTAGTCTGAACGGAGATCATGGAGGAACCAAAGCAGCAATACCATAGTCTCATCTCCCAGCCCCATTTCTGAGGTGTTTGCGTAAAACATTAACCTGCAAAGTATATGAACATGTGACATAAGCTACATGGACAACCTACCGTGGTTCAGGTAGCTATTAGCGAACAGGTTCAGAATTCTCAGAGTTTCCGAACTAAAACGGCACACTCGCATATTCTCACAATCGCGATTTGAGCATGTCCACATCGAAGATATTTTTCACCATAACTAACGTCCTGTACTCACGTCTGCAATGTGCAGCGAGCTTCATAAACGACTTCGTTGAATGACTAGCGGGGTTATTCAAAAACCTGAGAGACCTCTATATGTCTGTCTTGTCCGATGGAGCTCTCAAGGGACAAGTCGGCTTTTCACTCTTAGTTTCCTGATCGCTGCACTCGGGCTGTTCGGAACTTCTCTTGAAGAGTTATCGTATCTTTGGCACAAACGACGAAGGATAGCGCTCAGTGGGGGCCATGAAAGCTCTTGGATGGGTCTGCAAGGTGACTCACGCAGCTTGCACAGTATCCGGATTTGAGAGTGTCTCAGACAGACGTGCAAAACAAGAAGCCTCTTTCAGATCTCATAGTGTATGGTCCATGACTTGCCCCAGGTTGTTCAACAATTCAAGAGTTTTTACTTCTCGTCTTGTTTCCCGGACCCCGGTGGCCGTCTTCTGATCATAACGTTCAACTGCGGAAGATAGACTCGGGTTCACGCGACATTTTGCCTTCGGACTTCAAATTTCAGACCTCACACTCGTCAGGAAAGGGATACCGGTTTTCAGAATCTAACGAAGTGGTGGTTTGGGGGGTCGGACAAGACAATGCCAACTCCCTAATCAGTAAAGATCGGCATTTTCACGTGCACTCTAACAGCACCAATGCTCAACTTCTTTTGAACGACAGTGGCCACCTCTCCTCTGCCCCGACAATAGGTGACAGACTTGTACCACGGGCGATTGAGAATGATCACAAAGTCAAGAGTATTCCGTAAAATGATCGTATAACTTATGCATTGTTCAGGTTCGAGGGTACAACCTTCAATTGTTTACACATCACACGGTGCGCAGTCCACGGTTTGCTCACTTAAAAATAGTCCGTTATGACACGTTCCCCCTTGCGCTAGAGAGTCGGCCCTCGTCCAAAATTATCTTATGAATGAGTTGGCCATCGGGGCGGTTTTTTCATCAGCAGGGAACTCGTCAAATGGAGGAAGACAGGCATCTATTGATGTAGGCGATGTTTTGAGCTCCATTTATTTTCTTTTTCAATAGTCATCCTCCAATCATAGCTTTCAATGGTTTGTAATGGAATCGTCAAGGAACCTCTTCAGCTGCGGATTTCATTTTGGTGGATCCGAGGTCAGAGATATTTTTGTAGTATGCATTCCGACGCGTTTCACCACATGGGACATATAAAGCGGATCGACTCTTTCACTGAAGCTTCAGGTCCTTCAGCCAGAAAACCTACCGTCTGATTCACATTTGTCTCTCGTCTTCGTTCATCATGCGTTTTGCAAAATCCCTTGTCGTGTTCATCTTCCTCGGCGTTGCTGCCGCGTCGGCCATTCCAGACATCTCTGTCCGTGATGCTGCGGTAGACGACGCGAATGCTCACCACAAGCATCACCCTAGCGTGCGCTCCACTCCCGACACCGATGTTCACCATCACAAGCACAACCCCGCTACTCGCTCAGCTCCCCAGGATGATGAGCATCATCATCACCACAATACCCGTGATACCGCGGCGGAAGACAAGAAAGGCCACCACAAGGGTCATCCTAGCGTTCGTTCAGCTGAAGATGACAACCATCACCATCACCCCAACGCTCGGGATACTGCGGCGGAGGATAAAAAGGGTCATCACAATGGTCACCCTAGCGTTCGTTCAGCTGAGGATGACAAGCATCACCATCACCCCAACGCTCGGGATACTGCGGCGGAGGATAAAAAGGATCACCACAAGGGTCACTCTAGTGTTCGTTCAGCTGAGGATGACAAGCATCATCATCACCCCAACGCTCGGGATATTGCGGCGGAGGATAAAAAGGGTCATCACAAGGGCCACCCTAGCGTTCGTTCAGCTGAGGATGACAAGCATCATCATCACCCCAACGCTCGGGATATTGCGGCGGAGGATAAAAAGGGTCACCACAAGAACCATCCTAGCGCGCGCTCGACTGCAGAGGACGACAAGCATCATCACCACAACACCAGGGACACCGCAGCGGAAGAAAAGAAGGGTCACCACAAGAACCATCCCGGCGCGCGTCGCACTGATGCATAGAACTAACAATGTACCGGTGAGTGTATTCTTGTAAAAAAAATGACCGATCACAACTAATATATCCCCCCGCATGTAGTTAGTCCTATTTTGCCAGGTCTCTTACCGCCTGAATATAATATGCGGTGAAATGTTGGATTGCAAGGATGGACGAGTTTGACTTTTTTGTGATAGTACATATGTATGTTGGTCAGATATCCTGAACTTTGGCGAACAATGAATTTGCGTGTCTTCTTTTTGATGGGCCACTCTTCGGTCGAGATTATCTCTGTCCCTTTCGACTGCAAAGACTGATTACCATGCGTATCACTGCGGCACCTGTATTAACTTGATTTCATTGGCTTCAACGTATTGAAACACTGCGCACCGGTGATAGGGCGATGTGGATACAAACACAATTGAAAACTAAAGAAACCCTGATGTAACCTTTGTTTTGCAATCGCGCTGTCTGGGATTGAACGGTGATTTCAATCACATGGAGGGTCCTCTGCTGATTCAGGTATATTTATCGCCGGTCAGGGGGCGCCCCTTCAGATCCAGAGGCAAAATGAATAATACCGACGCATATGTGGTCGTTGAGGACGACCGCAATGCTGAACCGCGACAAAAACCTACATATGACCAAGGCCAAACTTCATAGTAATGGAGCACAGAGCACTGACGGAACTCCTTTGCACATGTCTTCCGATTTTCAACGAAGCAATCTGTATTAGATTTCAACTTTTTCCATGATCATTCATTGTTTGTTTTACCAGTAATTCCATTCACGCGACATAAAAGCCTCGTTATGACTAGGCTAGATATCGTACGTCGTCTCCCGTCATGTTGTAGGCCCGCCGTACACGTTTGTTTTTGATGTTTCAGCTACACCGGTAATATGCCAATAATCCAAGTGGCACCCTGCGGGGAGGCTATTAATAACAGCATATTTTTAGATTGGACGTGGTAAATATAGACGAATTTCGTCTCCGCTAAACATAATTAACAATCGACTTGACGTCTTGCGAAGAACTTGGCCTGCAAACAACTTGGCCAAATGTTTCGACCTCAAGCCCATACAACAAGCACTTTCGAGCTGAATGTGTTGGATTGATCTAAAGTGTTCAACCGCACCAGGTGTACTTTACCGGTTTCCTGGCACCTTACCGGCCCCCTCACCCTGAAAATTTATTTCAAATGATGGACCATGGTGCGCAGTGCGCAGCTTGGGTGTAGTAAGTATATATCTAACCCTCGAAACACGGCGGTTTTTGTGCTGCTTTACCTGCTTTACGGAAGATGATAAGTATGCGCAGCACCACAAATCATATCTCCGGAAAAGTCCAAACATTTTTGTACTGCAAGTTCAACTTTGTTAACCGGTAAGCTTCCATTTTGTTCGTCCCTTGGACTCATTCATCACCCTGGTATCACAAACACATTTTCGACAGCTATTATTAGACGATACACGTACCTGCACGCCACCTAGCAGCCCTTCACTTTCCCTTCTCGCCAATCTACCTCCGTTCACAGCTCTCCACAGTACTCTTTGACTAAGCCGTTCGAATCGGCTGCCCAACAGCATGACCCGATCGTGTCCAGCGTTTTCCTACCCTCATTGCAAGACCTCTGGCGTCTTGCCCTCTCATGGGTTGATTCGATCCTGGATTCCACGCGTTTGTTTCCCACCTGCAGTCGCATCTCACTCACAGTCCCAGAGCTAGACAGCACTTTGTGTTTGTTCCCATTTCTAGCCCATATTTCTCCAGTCCCTTGAAGCTGATAGGTATCTTTATTCCAGTTAGTTATGTTGGAATTTTGAAGATGATTGCATTTCTTGACTCGCACGCGGCTTGCAAGTCCCGACGACTCAGTACTTTGGCGCATTCAGATCGTCTCATGTACTGTTTTTCTCTGATGTTGGGTTTCGTAGATTCACTTCTGGGTTTGTTTGACCCTGCCGCGACCTTTTCAAGTTGTTTTGCTCCGGCCTAAGTACGCCCTCAGGATGGCCTTGGTACATATTCTGTCTTTTGGCACCACATCCGTTGCACCTGCACCTGTACCCAAGATTGTTTTCGGCCCCGCGTTGTCGGAGTCGCGTCTCGTGAGTGTTGGTCCGCACGGACCCTGTCAGGTCAGCCTCACAAAATGTCAGCCCATGCACTCGGTCTGCCGACTCTTATTCTACCCCTTAACGGCCAACAAGTTATCCCTTTCACTTCGGTATTCGCAAACTCCACGCCTGGTAAGCACTTCACTGTGTCGCACTGTCTGCCGCCCATATGACACACAGCATTGGTATATTCCCATCCGGTGGTGATGTTTGTTGTGACAGGCCTTCACAGTAAGCGACGTCCGCTCATTGGCACCGACAGGTCAAGTGCAACGACCAAGAAACACCGCGAGAGGATTGCGGCCGTATCACGCCCGCACAGACATCGTCGCCCGCTAAGGCTTTCCACTTCGTCTTCGAGCGAGATCGCGCATCGTGTATCAGAATCGAGAATGCTCTGGAATGATAGTGACAGGGGCATTTGGAACCGATATGACAAAGGCGGACACCCACCCACTGGAGTTTCGCTTGGACGACCGGCCTCAACACAGGCCCGAAAGTTCATCCCGAAGCCGTTGATTCTGGTCGAGAGGATGAAGGCCCATCAGCTTCTGCTAGATTCGTCCCCAGTCGCCGCTATACAACCCCGTATTACTCCCGAATTGTTGAACTGCCCGCCGACTGTGATGGCCACTCCCCTCTCCCGCCATGTGACCCCAACGACCTATCGGATCTCGACATGCAGCGTTCTCTCGTCCGACTCGCTCTCGTCGTCCAGCAGCGTCTCTATTCGAATGTCTTCGCGAAACGACGTCGTGTTTGGGAATGGCTTAGGCGCGATGCCTCGTCCAGCGAGACCTTTTCCAGTCGTCACTCTGGCAGATAGCTCGTCGAGTACGGATACCTTTGTGGCTGATTCTCCGTGTCGCATCAAGCATGTCTCCTCCGAGGCTCCAGTTCTTTCCATTAGCAACATCTGTTTGAAAGTAGAACCAGACCTCGACAAGCAAGATGTGTCCGACTCTGGCAACCTTGTACTTGTCGATTCAGTGACCTGCCAGCCTACCGGTGCTTTCGAGCCCGTTATGACGAGCACGCCGTTTGGATCAAGACAGGTAAACACTGATAGTACCCGACCATCAACACTGCCCATTCCATCCACTATATACCTGACCCCTCCGTTAGAGCAGACGTCTGGACCCTCTGATAGGTATGAGATTGTATCACCTACCTCTCGGGTGATGCATCCCTTCAATGCTCCCAAGGGTGCTATTGTCGTTAAGCTTCCCAACTCCGGGTCTACTATGTTGCACCCAAACGGAACGAGCCTTGCGTTTCCCCAGGGCCTTACCTCATCTGCCCTATCGTACGCGAGACCTTCCAAGCCGGGCGCTCCTCCTACGGTACTTGGACATGCGCCCAAGTCGTCCTTCCACTTCAGGCGACTATCGAACCGTCTCGCATCGCCATCCCCGACATTGGTGCTCGACGGCATATTCGCTCTTCCGAGTGTCCCATCCCCACAACCGTCCTCATCGTCGAACTTCTTCCCTCGGCCTCGAAAACGAACACCACGTCGACCCCTGTCTGACATATCAAACGTGCTCCATGGCGCGTCCCCGACCAAACTCCAGCTTCAACTCCAGTCCCAGGGCCCACCCCTGTGTGCCTCTCCTCCGTCCTGTGGACAACCAGGTCCCGAATCGGCCAGGTCCAAGCTTGCACACATCCTTGCCGCCCATACTCACACCAAACCCGATGCCGACCCGCGGACGCAGTGCGAGACTGAGTGCCAGGGGGTGCGGCAGGCGGCAGCGGTCAGGTGTGGTCGTGACAGTGCCAGTAAGGCTGGTGCTGGCGCTGGTGGGGGTAGTGGTGACGATGGCGGCAGTGCCTGTGACGGGAGCAGGGGGAACGGCACGATGATAGAGCTCATGTCCCTCGTGGGCGCTGGGATGGTGGCGAAGCTGCGTGCTTGGTGGGAGGAAGACGCGGGGCCGCGTTCCGGGTAGTCGGGTAGTGCGGTATGGGTTCATCTTTGCGCGGGATGTGTCACCTGATGTATGTGTGGTGGCGATGAAGGCGATCCTTGGTTCGAGAGGAGAAGAGGGCATACCGAGAGGGTTCATGTAGCTTTCTCGTCCCTTTGAGTCTGTTTTCATTCTGTTCGGGTGATCTTCTCCTTTCTTTTGGTATAACTCTTTGTCATAGGTTGTGTACGCTGAAATATTGAACCGAGAAAAGCATGTCTGATTGCATCAAGATCGGAATAAGAGGATTCAACAAGACGTATACACAAGAAAAAGAGGGAGGAAGACTACTCGTAATAAAGGCATGGGTGCCTTGTCAGTATTGTATGACACGCAGCATACATCCAGTCAGTAATATCAAGGTATCTCACCCACATCGTCTCTCCCTCTCCCTCTACACGGCCGTCCCGCACCTATCACGCACCCTTCCAGTTTCCAAGCGAGTATCCGACTTTCATGAGGGTCTCGATGGCACGATTTCCGTTCGCGCCCCCGGACGGCACAGAGTTTTTCACCAGGTCCTCGTCAAACGTGATAAAATCACGCGGGAAGAGGGCGATGACCGTGCTTCCACCGTACGCAAAGTATCCGAGCTCATCTCCACGGCGCACGCTCGCGTTTTCCTAAGATACCCCGGTGATTGTGGTGGTGTAAGCAAAAGGATCACGCGTGGCCCGAAATGGGGCTCACCTCGACTGTCCAGGTGATGCTTCCGACAAGTAAGGCACCGATGGCGATAAAGGCGATTTGTTTTCCCGAGGGGGTATGCTGTAGGAAAAGGACAGAGCGCTTATTACGGGAGAAGACGTCGAGTCTGTGCTGGTTGATGGCTTGAGGGTTCACTGTACCACGCTTGTGTCAGACGGTTGCTTCGCATGCACATGCTTACACCCTCACCAGTATAGTACTGTCCCGGGATGTCTTTCGCCCCTCTGAGGACGGTTGCATCGATGGGGGAATGGAAGCGATGATAATCCGAAGGTGCGAGGCGAAAGATGGCAAGGGAGCCTCCAGCAAACTGGAGACATGACGGATCAGAAGCGTCGAGGTCCAACAACGCTGGGATCGTGAACTCGTCACCCTTGATCCAAAACTTGCACGCGAGATCAACGGTGGGGTAAACGACAAGTCGGCAATCCGCTGTCGAGCAGATCCCGGTAGGGTCGTCGGCGTTCTCGACGGGTCGTGCACCTGGCTTGAGTTTGCGGTAAAAGAACTGGTTGAAATTGGCGTAGTTGTGGATATCCGGATCTAGGAGCTCATCGAGGGAGATCTTGTAGGTCTGGATAAAGGAGGGGATGTTCTTGACGCTCTCTGGCGAATCATAGATCTTTCCCTCGCGGATGCTCTGTTGGCGGAGGAGATCCTCGACATGTTTATTGCCCTCGAGTAGCCTGACCTGCCTCTTGCCGCAAAAGAGGAGGTGCATGCCGAGCCGAGCGTAAATGGGCATACTCTCAAAGAACTTTTGGCCTGTCTTTCTGTCAATAACAAAATTTCCAACATGATACTTGTTGGCAAGGTTCTGAAGCTGAGGCACGACCTTGTGGAGGAAAGGGTGTTGGGTGTGAGCTGGAGCATGGATTCCGTGTGCTACGTCGCCATTGCTTTGGGATGTCTGGGTGTTCTCGATGAGATCAGCAAAGCCTTGGGCGATATCGTCATCGTCAGCACCAGAGAGGCCGGACTCTGTCGAGATGTGCTCGATAGGCTTGTTGATTTGGTGGAGGTGTAAGAGCATGGTGGTAGTGGATCGAGGATGGTGCCACAGCGAACAGGTTGTTATCTACATCGGTAAATGACCCCATGATTCTAATTATTGACCAGTCCAAATGATCCGCTGCCCTGATGGCCGATAGACCTGTTTCAATAATATTTGATGCACCAACCCTGACACGGAGACATGACCTTCTAGCAATCTGCCAAGTCGAGTTTTCTGTACCTGCAGGGAAGATGAAGTGCAACCTGGACGCTGAAGAGAAATGCGAACCAGTCAATTCTCAGAGTGATTTGGTGGCTGTGCATCAAAAGCAACGGAGAGTGCCGAGCGGAGTGCTAATGAAGCAGCCTTCGACTTGTGACAGACACTAAAGTCAGCCGGAAATAGCATTATTACCACGGTGTTGTCTGACCTTCCAAATTAGGCGAAAAGCTGCTCGGAATGGCCCGGCCGGAGACCAGAGGCTCTCGGTGCACCTAAACGTTGTGGGCGTAAACATCAAGAGGAGATTCTTGGTAGGATGTGATTTCATATCAAGATATAATCTAATGCCATCGAGGGAATCATTATAATGTGCAGCAGACACAAATGTCAGAGGAGTTACATGGCCCGAAGGCTCCCTTACCGGGCAAGCAAGCGACGAAGGTACGTATCCTGACTAACCGCGTACGACCCAGCTGAACCGCAAATGAGGCTATTTGTATCGTTCGATTGTGCTGGCGTGACCCATCGAGGTAGTGCGTCGCTACAACAACGACCTTGCTACAAGTACCTTGGTGTCGTCAGTCCCCAGTGAACATTTCAACAGCCTCCACTTCTGTCATGACTGGACCGTCGTTCTCGTCTTGGCTCAGCGAGACTTTTCCCTCCAAACCGACTTTTGATGTCAAAGACATTCCAAATCTCACAGGCAAGGTCATCATCATCACCGGCGCTAGCGCTGGCATTGGGAAGGAAACTGCTAGGGTGCGTTCCATGCCCTGTATGCCTTACTAGCAGCACTGATGTGCCTACAGGCTCTCCTTATGCACGGTGCGAGAGTGTATATCGCTGCACGAAACCAGGTACAGTCAGAAGACACGATCCAGCAGCTCAAGCAAGAAACAGGGAATGAAGCCATCTTTTTGAAGCTTGACCTGGCAAACCTGAAAACAATCAAGCCGGCCGCGGAGGAGTTCCTACGGTGCGTGTGTTCTGCTCACTTCAAGTCACCCTAGTGGTGATAGTGAGATGTGCGCGACATTCCATAGCAAAGAAAAACGGCTTCATGTGCTCTTCAATAACGCGTGAGTGGACCATTCGAGATTAAATTTTACAATGGACAGAAATATCGGTTCTGGCAGAGGCGTCATGCACGCACCCGTTGAATACCTCACAGCAGATGGGTATGACCTCCAGTTCGGAACGAACGTCCTAGGTACGTCCCTTACATTCCATCGTTCACCATCAAATGCAACTATTCACATACCAACTACTAGGACACTATTACTTTACTAAACTTCTCTTGCCAACGATGATTGCCACTGCCAAGACGACTTCGGATGGCAAGACCAGGATTGTCAATACGTCTTCGTCCGGCCATCTCTTTGGTAATCTCGACTTTGAAACGTTCAAAGACTCGTCGAAGCGACGAAAAATGAACACCAGCGCGCTCTATTGCCAGAGTAAATTTGTATGTCCCACGTCCTTTTAAACGATCACGTAGATTCGACATGAACACGAACGGCAGGGAAACGTGGTGATGGCTGTAGAACTGGCACGGCGATACGGAAACCAGGGTATTGTATCCACCTCTCTCAACCCCGGGAACATCAGGACGGACCTCGTACGCCACGTCCCCTGGATTTTGACATTTATCGCTGTATGTCGACAATTCCTCGCATTTCTCGGTGGTGCATCGCGAACTGACACATGATGCGACTGACTAGAGTGTTCTGTTTCTGTATGATGTATCATTCGGAGCGTTGACGCAACTGTATGCTGGGACGATGCCGGAGGCTGCCTCGCTTGGTGGTAAAGTGCGCATCTGTCTGTGTTGCGTGTTTGCATGTGGTGCTGAACGATTTTCAAGTACCTCGTCCCTTGGGCCCGTCTTGGAATACCCCTGGAGAAGACACAAGATCCTGAGGTTGGGAAGAAGCTTTGGAGCTGGCTCGAAGAGCAAGTCAAGAACGTGTGATGGGAACCCGCCGACAAATGTCTCATCTGGGTAGGTGGATCTGCCAGTGTGTTCCAGAAGCGAGAACCAGTGTCACTGGCAAGTGCACTTACAACTTCATGTTTTATTCCAGGCCTGTGTTGGTAGGCTAGGTCGTCTAATGTAATCATGTGATACATAAGTACTAGTACTGCTAATATTCTCACTATTAATGAGCCGTGTTCATTGCCACCCTGACGCGTACTCGTCCTTTAAATAACAAAATCTCTGAACGGACGTCGTCCTTGGCATGTCCAGACGGAACAGCGAAGGGAAGTAGAAGTGAGTTTTCGAAAAATATTCGAACGATAACGTTTGGACTACCGCGCACAGCTACTAAGCCAAAAGGCAGAAGTACTGAATGACTACCATTCAATATCACGGACGATATATGTAGTAAATACTGGGATCTACGTAGCCGGAATGCTACATCGGCAACACAAATATCGGATTGAAATGTGCCTACGCTCTGCATCTGCACCAATGACACGAGCCTTGGTCCCATATTGGTCCCGCATAATCCGGGAATGAAATCAGCCTCCGTTTGCAAGCGTAGTAATTTCTAAGCAATCGGAAACGGTCATACATACACAGTGAGTGGCAATTACAGTGAAAGCTCAACCTAACCACTAGATCCCTCCAATAGCCTGTTCCTCTATATTTGACCCTTGTTCCCACACCATATGCTTAGCAGTCGAAGAACTACCATACCTCATCTGCGCATTCAGGCGCTGTGTGTAAGGTCTCTCTGCTTCAGGGATTTGCTCAAGGTGCACCAGATTCTGAAGTGTCTTCATCAGCACCCGATGGTCACCCAAAAACGGGTAAGTGGTGGTATCGACACCAGCAGCATACACACGCAGACAGCGATCGTCCACATCCCTCTCAGGAAATGTTGCAGAGAACGACGCGGGCTGTCCA